>JACJUY010007610.1:12707-28797 GCA_014220935.1 Platorchestia sp. MABIK
ACAGCGGCTGCTCCAGGATCACAGCGGCTGCTGCTGCGGCTGCTGCAGGATCACAGCGGCTGCTGCTGCGGCTGCTGCAGGATCACAGCGGCTGCTGCTGCGGCTGCTGCAGGATCACAGCTGCTGCGGCTGCTGCAGGATCACAGCGGCTGTTGTAGGATCACAGCTGCTGCTGCAGGACCACAGCTGCTGCTGCAGGATCACAGCGGCTGCTGCAGGATCACAGCGGCTGCTGCATGATCACAGCTGCTGCTGCATGATCACAGCTGCTGCTGCATGATCACAGCTGCTGCTGCAGGATCACAGCGGCTGCTGCAGGATCACAGCGGCTGCTGCAGGATCACAGCGGCTGCTCCAGGATCACAGCGGCTGCTCCAGGATCACAGCGGCTGCTGCAGGATCACAGCTGCTGCTGCAGGATCACAGCTGCTGCTGCAGGATCACAGCTGCTGCTGCAGGATCACAGCTGCTGCTGCAGGAGCACAGCTGCTGCTGCAGGAGCACAGCTGCTGCTGCATTGTCATTTGCATTGCATTTGCATTGCATTTGCATTGACATTTGCTCACACGAACGTGATTGGGCTCGAATAAGAATCAAGAGCCACAGACAAGAGTCCCGTTTGTACAAACTTGAAACTTAATTTCACCATTTGAAATGAATCTCACTGTTAGCTTTAATTTCTCAGACAATTAGGAGCACTGCTGCTGCTGTAGGAGCACAGCTGCAGGAGTACAGCAGCAGCAGAGCGGCCAGCGCCAGCCCCCCACTTGACACCTCCGCACGAGACGCCGTAAGTCACAGCCGAGCTGGGAGCCCACGTTCAACAAACACGCCTTCTCCCACCCGCCGCTGTAACACGCTTGCTTTACGGCGCCCTTCATTCGAAGACTAATCTGTCTGTGAGATGAGCCTCATGAGAGAGCGCAATGATGTCGCCTCGAGAAGATCGAAATGTCAGTACGAGGCACTGCCGTCGTGTCACGATCATGTCTCAGGTGGGTGAAAATGAGTGTTTTTTTTTTAACTATGTGTGAGTAAATCAGCTCACAGTAAAATGTGTTCAGTGTAATCCATGGATGAAGAGTGTTTTTTGAAGGTCAGTTTAAGTTTCATACGTAGTTGTTCTTTGGAAAACTATCTAGCTCTGAATTACGAGAATCAAAAAATTAACCCGAGAAACGTATTTCTAGAAATATTTACCGTTAGCGCATTACTATACAGAGATCATTGAGGTACTACAAAGTCAACTATTTGATTTCTTCAATCAAATCAATCTCACTGTTACTTTTGTATAAAATTAGAAATAAAAAAGGTCTAATTTCAAACGAATTTTCACCTGAATACTAATTAGGAGCAGTTTGCTAACTCATACGAACGCAAAAATTGGTACTCTTTACCTTTTTGAGAGGCAGGCCATTTATTTTCTGTTGTGCGAGAATTATTGCTTGAAAATTACTTCAGAATGAGAGTTACTTCAGAATGAGAGTTACTTCAGAATGAGAGTTACTTCAGAATGAGAGTTACTTCAGAATGAGAGTTACTTCAGAATGAAAATACTTCAGAATGAGAGTTACTTCAGAATGAGAGTTACTTCAGAATGAAAATTACTTCAGAATGAAAATTACTTCAGAATGAGAATTATTTCAGAGTAAGAATAACTTGGGCGTGATAATTATTTTAACTAAATCTGAAGCCTCGCATGAGATGACAGCAAGAACCCAAACATAGCTTCATTTATTACAAGACTACAGAAACATCAAGCGCACCGAAAACTGAGCCACCGAACACAAAGCTACCTCATTCAATTCACAGCATCAGTATATGCTGGTAAAATGGCAGCATGGACTTACGATTGGAGATCGATATGCATATCTAACAGCAGCGCTCAATGGGTACGTCGTTGAAATTACCAAGTTAGCGACTCGTTATGTTTTTATTTTATTGTAAAGTCGCGTGAAATAGACATTTCAAACTGCGTCACATGACCCTCAGCTCGTTAATCTCGTAAATCGTAGTCTATCCAGGGTATGAAGTCAATTTCTCATGCGAACCTTTTCTTATATAATTTTTTTTCAACTAAGGCTTTGTATCGGTTGTGGCTAGGGAATCTCAACTAATAAAACATTGATGGCTAATTATTGCTATGAATAACTGAATATACCGGGCAATTTTTTATCCGTAGAAGTTAAAGTATTCATGAGCTGATGTGCAACTTTGAGATGGACTTTATATTGAACATTACGTCCAGTGAAATTAAACCAGCATCGAGCGATGCCATGGGATTTTTCAGTGTTCCGAGACTGGCTGACAACTACGTTGCACGATTTTCAAATTTGTATTAACAGAAAAAAACATAACACAAATGCCAAGAGAAACATCAAGGAAGTCTAGCAGCTCGATAATTGTAATATTTTTTACGTATAATTAAAAATAAAACCTGAATGCGTCGCCAACTTCGATATATGTCAAAGATTTAGGCCCTCCGCACACGGGGCTACTCTAAAGAAACTGATTACAGACGCAAATCACTAACCAGTTCGCATTGAGTCACTTCCTGTGTAATTGATAAGGACGCCGTACACGTAGCTACTGCTTACTAACTCGTTAGTAATGCGTTAGCTACCAGTTGCTGGGTGACTCGCATGTCCAGTCACTTCTGAGTTGAGTCTCTCAGTTTCTTGGTAACTCTTCTATTGTATGAACGTTCTACAGAATGAACGAGCAAAAACTGAACATAAAATTGGTCTGGGAAGTGAAAAAATGCCCGTTTTTTAAACTATCAGGTTACTCCATGATGGATGAATAGAAATTCCATGGGGTGACGTTGGAAAAGCCCTAAATATGAATGGTAACAGGTTTTTGTGTCGCACAATACTTATTATAATTTATTTAATTTCCTTCTAATTTCATTGAATAATATACAGGGTGTCGTGTAATTCGATGTACATATTTCAATCATATACAGAAAAACGCCAAAAAACGATGTTCACGAGTGGCATAAACCTGAATATTTTATCTTTTTTGAGAAATAACGATCAAAAATAATTTTAGATTCTTCTTTTGGTATGCTACAGCGCGCGCCAGCAGCAGTTGATTTTACTCAATGGCTGCATTGTACGCCAATTCTTACGGGAAACCATCTAGATAAACATGTCTCGAAAACGAAGGTGTCCTGAGGTTTTTGTCGCTCATGAAAATCGTTTTATTTTGCGTTTTTCTGTATTTGGTCAAAATGTGTGTATCGAATTACCCAACACCCTGAACAAAATAATCTATGTATTTGATATACTATGTAGGTGGTATATATAATTTAATGTTGCATAAGTATACAATTAAAAGCTATTTTTTACGTATATTTATTGGTAGAGTTTCCTCAAGTTGTTATTCTTTTGCAGCAACGAATAGTCGGCGGTGAAAATTTTTCTGTATGTATGGATGAGTCCAATATTGTCTTTGTTTTCTATTTCTTCTTCGACGATAATGATTATAAAAGTTTCAAATCTTCGCCACTTGAATCGCTATTCACAATGTTGCCGAATGATTGCATTATGCGGTCCTACTTCCACAAACACCCAGAGGAGATTACGGATTTTAGTAGCCTCGTGTGCGGAACCTCATCACTAATGAGTTAGTAACTGGTTAGTAACGTGAACCACAAACCAGTTTAGTTTCATTTGAGTAGCCCCGTGTGCGGAGGGCCTAAAGGTTAGTTTAAGCCTTCCTAACCGCAACAAAGAAGTTCTAATAAGAGGAAGGAGGAAGGCACCATTTAGTACGGAGTTGAGGTAACGCGGAATCTATGCACAAGGCGTGTAGAAACAGAAAATTTTAATAGATTTACATGAAACAAGTTAAAAGTTCCAGAAAAAAGTAGTAGGTGTTGAAAAACCAATAAACGTCGAATTAAAAACGTATTTTCATTTGGCGTTTGTGGCGTTTGACGACATACCCAAAAAATAGTCCAGTGCATTAGAGCTGCAGCAATCAGAACGCATTCACTTCGTTGCCGCGATTTCTCCAGTTCAAAGTTTTCAGTTCCTTGTTGGAAACAGTTTTGCTGACCGGTCAGAAAAGTTTGAGCGAGACAGAAACCCACCAGGGAGCTAACTTCAAGCCATTGGAAAAAAAATGCGGAAAATTCAAGAAAAAGGCTACCTCATTTCTACAAAGACTAAAAAAAGCAAATTTTACGTCATGTCATGAAATGGTACTAAAACTAGGAGTTCGACCAAAGTAATGCTTGCAACGCGTTGTGAACTGCTACGAAGTTTTCACGCAGCTGAACAGATAAGACAGACAGATAAGACAATGCTGGCATAAATCAGCGCTTATGACGAGGGGACATAGAAAGGACATCCCAGGAATAGCTAGCCGCGCTGAGATCGCAACATGAAAACAGGGATGCGGTGACACTAATGAAGGCTAACTGGGGAGACCTTCCCTCTAGGCTGGTCTCTCCCTCTGCCATTTCCGGTGCTGGGACGCCGACTCCTTCCATCCGAGAATGATCAGGAAATTTGCGCCCCGCTAGACTTACAGAATTGCAGTTGGTGTTGGTTTGTAAGAGAAATATGCAATGGTTGGTGCTGGTTGTCTTGAGAGATCTTTGCTCATTGGTGCAGACTGTCTTGAAAGATACTCAGTAATTGGTGGTTATTATCCTCAAAACCACTCACGAACTACTGATTGTTCTCAGAGCTATTCAAAAACTGATAATGGTTGTCCTCAAAGCTATTCAAAAACTGATAATGGTTGTCCTCAAAGCTATTCAAAAACTGATTTTGGTTGTCCTCAAAGCTATTCAGAAACTGATTATGGTTGTCCTCAAAGCTATTCAAAAACTGATAATGGTCGTCCTCAAAGCTATTCAAAAACTGATAATGGTCGTCCTCAAAGCCATTCACTAACTGCTGCTGGTTGTCTTCAAATTATCCAGATCTGTCTTCCTGTTGCTCTCGCTGAACACAATGAGGAGATGCAGCCCTGCTGTCCCTCAGAACTGCAGTGTCAGGGGCATCTACCTGCACAACTACTCAAGACCCCCATTACAGTGTGCAGAATTTGTCCTCGCATTACCACACAATTTCCTCTCAACAAATGCATTCTATCGCGTCAGAGATCGATCTAAAAATTACGTTGTGGGCCTTACATTCTTAACCCCGATGCCCATGGTTCAGACGTTTGAATAAAATACGTTTGAGTCGGATTTCTCTCAGCATTTTAATTATGCTTCATCGCTCCACTGATGAATTTTTGCAAGACGATTAATTCATTTGTATGTGCTTAAGATTCATTCTAAGCAAATTAGAGTTAAAGTTAAATGCAAAGGCATTTGTTTCACCCTCAATTTTCAAGTAGCTTAGCACTGGGATCCAGCGTTCTATTGCCATCACAGAAATAATGAATGTCAATGCACGCTAGAGGCCGGAATCTCACCTCTCCCGCATGAATTTCTTTTTGTTCATTTCAAGAGTTGTTTTGAAAAATTATACAGTTGACACAAATGGCATTCAATTTTTTAAAAGTAGCATATGGAAATCCGTGATATTCTCTTCTTTCTTTCTATGTAAATACACACATTTTTACGAGCAATTATGGTACCAGAAAGTGGTTTTCCTGTGCCTTCACTCCACATAGCAGGAAAGCAAGTTTAATTAGTTCCAAGGTAGAAGAAGCGATGCAATAACGTAACCAACTGCTGAGTTCTGTGCCTCGGCACACGTATCAAAAACGCATAAAATAGCCACTCACTCAAGAAAAGTCAATTGAGGACATAGGCTTTGAACCAGGGAGCACCAGCAGACGACTCGAACTTTCCCTTAGGACATTTATTGAAGTCTTTAAAGTTCGGGACGCCATCGACTAGCCCCAAAATGACGTAGTAACGGGGTTTCGAGAGACCCACATTAGCATAACTTCTCATTCATTTATGGAGAATCAATAGGACGGCGCATGGAAGTACGGCGCTCAAAAAGATATTAGATGAACTTTAAAACGAGCCAACCTCGAGTCAACAATCCGAACCCGACTATAGGACGAAAGCGTTCGAATTAATTGCACCGAACATCGCCGAAGGGAGCAAAATTGAGGCACTGTTTTCAAGATTCGCTACCAGCTGCGAGAAATTTCAGGACTGCGCATCTCATCAACAAGCTCGGAAGATTTTAGACTTCAGTAAATAATCGGGTAGTCTTGAAATCAGAAATGGGAAAAGACTGGGTAAATATCTATCAGGCTTAATATAAAAGGGAAATTGAAGATTCGCATCATTCTCGAGGCTTCAAATAAAAAGAATTACTATCTGCAAGACGTAAAATCGAGTATGGGAAACGTAAAAGCGGCGTGAATATCTGCAAGGGTTGAAACAAAATAGAGTAGATTTACGTATAGTTTGATGGAATATCGGCAAGGCAAGGAAGGGAAGTTATGTCTACAAGAATTTCAGTAAAGCTCATCTCAAATTCTAAACACAGGAAATATCAAGGCAGCGTGAATATCTCCAGGCTGAATACCAAAGCATGGGAAATGCTCAGGCAGCGTGCAAGGCTTAATACGAAGCATGGGAAATGTTGAGGCAGCGTGAATATCTGCGAAGCTTAATACAAGCAAGCGAAATTTATTAAATCGTGTAGGTTAGCCAGGCGCAGCGCACTGCAAACAAAGCACCAATATCCCCAGGACGCAGCCAATAATACTCTGGTCTTGAAGGCCCTCAAGACACGGGCCATCAGGGCGCTTGCTTGGCCGAACTGTAAATCGAAGGCGCCTTCAGTTTCGTATTCGTCTATTAAAGACGACATTAACGGATTAAGGCGACAAGGCGCAGCTCGGCATACAGTGTCCCCTGCGCAGGTTCAATATAAACTGACGGTTACGATCCATTATTCGCAGCAATGCATTATTCCCACGAAATTGGGCGTCTTCGAGACGCTGACGTTCGCAGCGTGTGTACAAAGCTGCCGAATTCTGCGAGTATCGATCACAAACAGGAAGCTCGTGAATGGTAAACAATGGGTTTCCCTGGGCGACTTGGGCTTCAATACGAGAAATATATGAGTGATACAAGTATGTTGAGTGGCGGATGAATATATTGAATCTGTTCTTAGTTACTCTGACTTTGATGAAGTAAATTCTACTAAAAAAATATACTAGGCAACGTCTATACACGCCACAAAAAATAAGTTGAATGAATATATTGTTGACGAACGTCAATTTAATTTTCAGGTCACAGCACTGAAACATTATAAGCCATTTTCAACCCCGAGTGAAAATTTGAGAGCTCCAATGTGATTTAAAATACTCAAAACTCTAAAGTATTGCATTCCCTTACAAGAGCGGAACAAACCAAGACACACGGGCCAGCGAAAGGATTCTGGGATCTGAGGAGAGGCGACGGCGGTCCAGGATTTAAATTCACTGCGCATACCAAAGAGAAACGAGGGTAGGAGGCCGGAAAATGAGATGTGAAGTGCACTCGAGTTTCGTGAAGGCTCGAGTCTATACAGGCGAGGCGGGGTGCTGGCGTGCCAAAGACGTCCTCGGCTCTTCATTCATTTCATAAATTCCAGAGGAAATGAAATAATTAGTTCTGATTAAATCGTCTTCGGAATTCCAGTTCAAGAATTCAGGGAGATGAATTGAAATATAAGTTAGACAGCAAATGGGCATTTTAAAACTAAATGCACAAAATGCAGTTTCATAGCATAGAAAGAAATGAACTAATTCAGTAAAATCAATCCACTATTCTCCATCTCGAGTAAAAAGCCGAAATCTGACTGTGAAATGAACTCGACGCAGCTGCAGGCTGTTTTACATGGATGAAAAAATCAGCATCGTATATATTACAGTATGCTTCGCTGATAGCTAGCCCAGGACCTAATTTAGTTAAGTGTTATAAGAAAGAGAAATTGAACAACTTCAATTCCTAGTCAGCGTCCTATTGAGGACGAATTTTTTTTGCGCTAATATTAACTTATTTTAACTAAGATCAACATTTCATGAGGTAATAACTTGGTCTTAAAGGATTTTGCACGAAATATAAAATGAATGATATTGAGGAAAAAGTATCGGAGAACCCTTAAAATGAAATTATAAACAAGTTTACGCCTCTCGTACCATAACAAAGGTGTTTCCGAGAGAGGATGGGGATTCACCATTCAGTGTGGAATGAGAGGAATTTATATGGCGTGTCCCTACAGTTCCACAAGACTGAAAGATTAGATTAGATTAGTCGTTAGCTTTAGTCTCCCTACCCGCAGCAACAAATGCGATCCAAAGAGAGGAAGGAGGAAGGCACCATTTAGTATGGAGTTGAGGAAACGCGGAATCTACCCAGGAAGGGCATAGAAACAGTAAGTTGTGAATGAAGATAATGAAACAAGACCAAAGTTGAAGAAGAAAGTAGTGGGTGCTGAAAAACAGGACAGCAGTGAACCGAAAAACGGTGGTCCTTAACATAACAAAAAACATTTTATTTCAACAAAATGAAAGCCTACCTAACTCTCAGCTCGGGCCCTCACATTGTCTCCCTGGGAGCGCTAATTCCCATAGATACAATAATTGTATCCCCCTGAGGGGCAAGACTGAAAGAAGTTAGTGAAACGAAGTAAAAGTTGAAGAAGGAAGTAACACGTGCTGACAAAACAGAAAAGCGAAAAAAGATGCTCCTTCTCAAATCTAAAAATTATTATTTTCCAGCAACAAAAAGACCTACCTGAGCTTCAGCTCGGGATTTTACTTCCCTCTCCACCTTGAAGCTCTAATTCCCATAGGTACAATAGTTTTATCTCCCTCAGGTGACGTCGGCCCTGAATATAGTCATTATTTAAAGTGAAATCGTAAGTTTCAGGAGCGAAATTAGGACAGCAGGTTGTAAACTGAATGTTAAGCCGATATCAAAAGTTGGAAGTCAGAGAAAATGTGTTTCATGAAGAACCGACCATACGTTCAATAGTAGGTCGAAGTCGATTCTGTAAAATGAAGCAACACTTTTACATTACGATACCTACCTATGATGTGTTACATTGAATTTACCCAGCCACTGCAGCTTCTGTTATTATGATGACTCGACGTATTTTGGGATATTAATGTTAGGACAGGAACGGGTCTACATTCTTTTCAGTGTCAGTCATAAATTTCTATTCAACGTGACTGGAATCCCGCTCTGTGAAGACGTGAAAGCTGAGAGCATGTTTGAACAATACCTTATTAAAGGGCTGTCAAGATGAAACTGGTCTCCCCATCGTTAAAACAAAAGTGAAGAGTAAAACAAGACAATTGAGCTTGAGCTGAATACAGTCAGTTTCACTTATAAATCCGCTTAGGAAAGAGTCCGGGATCACCACCCAAAAGGTAGGATCACCACCCAAAAACAGCCCGGGATCACCACCCAAAAAAAAAAGGTATCCATAAAAAAAACTTCATGCGCGTAAACGTGACAACAGTAAATGAATGCTTCAGCCTAAGCCAAGCTTTCTTCAAGCGTCGGATACAAAAGTGCCACAGAGGATAAGAATCAAATTTGTAAACTAACTACTAGAAATACCGACAATCCAAGTTCAATAATTGCGAAAATTAATCCAACGTAATCTCTATAGAACCAACAAAATTCGAAATAAACAAAAGTACAAATGGCATAAAAGTACATTCTTCGTAGCGAAGTGACTTCGCAGTGGTCTCGTTTTGGAAGAGGAAAGAGACGATTGTAGATGGAGGGAGAGGGCAAAAGTTGAATCGCCATCAAAGGTAGAGGTGACGTCGGTGTGCCTGCGATGAACGAGAGCTGGGAGGCCGGCGGTCTCTGTATTAAATATTCATGTTATGAGTAAGCATTAGAAGGATTGAAAAGCCGATCGGATGGATATTTCAACGTTTCACGAGGACGTATCTCTTACGAGTCATTGTGAATAGTTCCGAGCTGGAATGGAGGGATGCATAGATCAGACGCATTCTCCTCACTGCAGCATTTATGTTAAACTATGTTTAGAAATCAGCTGTAGATAACAGATACATTATGAGGGCATGCGAATACAAAGATAGAAATTTAGGTAACGGGATTTCAAGTCCTTCGTTAGCCCGAGGGACTACTCGGGCGCAATTAGCAAATGATGAGAATTTTTTACTAGTGATTAAGAACTTCCTACTAAGCTTTCAAGGAATGAATTGCTTTTTAGTAATAAAACCAAACAGTGAAAGAAAATGAAGACCTTTACGTTGTTGAATTTGGAAAACAAACCAGCGTGCTTCAATAAATGTGTCGACGGGCGTGGGCGACAGAGTTAGACATGTATCTTGGCTTTGTGTTGTGGAATAACCACGACAGAACGCAGACACAAAAACTGACTCGTATCGCAAGCGCGATGACGAGTTTATGTACTTCAGCCTCAGGACTGGAGAAGTTGATCGTACAATTAAATTGCTAACTGCGGAGTACAATAATTATTCCTTTGGATAAATAAAGAGTAGAAAAGAAATGAGGGACTAAAAATATCACTTCAACGGATTTGCAAAAATTGAATTGGTTTTGGTAACATTTTCGGAGAACATGATAAGCAATGAATTGAATGGAGCCAGTAAATACATATAAAGCACATCATCCAAGTTTCCTGGGGTTCGATCTCTTAACACAAACTGCGTTGAAAAAATATTTCAAATTACCCGAAAACACCTTAAACAATTCAGACAACCCGAATTGTATGAAAAATGTCTGCGATCTAAATCACATTGAAAACTGGTTCGATTCGAATGCTTTAAAAATTACTAGGATACGAATTACGTAAAATAAGTAACACACGAATCACGTTAGAAATTAACACGATTCAGATTGCACCAAAAACTTTCGTGATCAAGAATACTTTAAAGAAAAGTCAAGCGATTTGAAATGCATCGAAGAAAATTTTCACCCCTCAGACTGCGTTACAGAAAATTCCCACAACCCAGACTGCGCCAACAAAAACTCTCACGATGAATTCAGCTCGTGTAAAATACTTCCACGACCTTAACTCAAAATTTTCTAAAATTCCACATAACAAAATATTTGGAAACAGAAACTGACCGCATTTCAAACATAAAATTTATCCTCCCTACGTAGTTCCTGAAACAGAACACATTCTCAAACCGCAGTATTTTCGTCCTTCAAAATGCTTCCATACAACTACAACGATATGCCAGATATTTATGGAAGGAATCAGGCAGCCTGCCCAGCAGCGGGATGCATTTTCTCCTCTCAGCCGCAGTAGACAGAGCGTCGCCGGGGCTGCGCGCCTCAGCTGTTGTGCCCGAGACGTTCTGGTGACCTGCGGAGCTCCACTGACGCGCACCAGTTGCATCAAAGGGTGCCACTGACGAGCATCAGCTGCATCGGCCGCTGACGAGCGCCAGCTGCATCGATGGGTACCACTGACGAGCATAAGCTGCATCGCAGTGTACCACTGACGAGCACCAGTCGCATGGAAGGGTACCGCTGACGAGCATCAGCTGCATCAGAGGGTACCACTGACGAGCATCAGCTGCATCAGAGGGAACCACTGACGAGCATCAGCTGCATCAGGGGGACACCACACTGACGAGCATCACCTCCATATTTAACTACCGAAGATAAAACTCAATTCAACAGGACGGCACCACTGACGAACGCCGGCCGAGCGTGACGGCACCACCGACTAGCACCGGTCGAGCGTGGTGGCACCACTGACGAGCACCACGCTCGTCAGGCTGAAGATGCATGCCTGAGTTCACGCATGGAGACATGTTGAAGCTGGACGCGCAGCTGTTTAGTGGTAAACTTGGAGTATCTCTGTCAGCCGTAAGTGATGCTTCCGATACCATTTATTCAGTGCCGTACAGGCCGAGGAAAGACTTCGTCACGCGTCACGGGTGACAGAGTGCTGGCCACGCCGTTGATTGTTGACAGCACAGTAACAGAGATTGCTTAGAGCAAATTTTATCGACAGTAGATGCTTAGTGAGAATAACAGCATCGGAGAAATTTTTATTCACGAAGTGCGTTTAATTTTGTTCGCTCACCTCATATTAGGATTTATATTAATAGCTTCCTGAAAATAGAATTAATATTAGTATTTTCCTGACAATAGGATTAATGTTATTTATTTCCAGACATTAGGATTTACATTAGCAATTTCATGACATTTCAATTTATATTAGAAATGTCACGACGTTAGAATTTATATATGAAATTTTCTGACATTTGGATTTGTATTATGATTTTAAAATAAGGAGACCAAATTTAGCTTTCATCTTTCCAATTCCCCATCATTCATTAAGTTCTACTTCACTGACACGAGGGGGATTAGATATAGGTTAGCTTAATCAAGCTTCTCTAACCCCAACAAGGTGTTCAAAGAGAAGAGAAATGAAGGCAACAATTAGGACGGAGTTGAGAGAACGCGGAATCTATGCACAAGGTGTGTTCCCACATCTGACTCCCAGTGCATGGAAAGAAAAAGTTAAGAAAGAAGGTTCTGAAATTAAATAAAAGTAGAAGGAAGTCAGAGGCTGAGAAATAGGACAGCAGAGAACTGAAAAAAGATAGTCCTTTACGAAATCAAGAAAAGCCGATTCTATTTCAGCATAAATAAAGCCTACCTAACTCTTAAGCTCGGGACCTCACATTTTCTCCTTGGGAGTGTTAATTCTCATAAATACAATAGTTGTATCCCCTGGAGTGGAATAGTTGGTGGAAATGCAATTAATATGTTAAATAGAAATTTTTCAATTAGGAATTTTAAAAAATCCCCGTCTTTGATGGTTTTTTCTTTCAACCGATTTGATTTTACCGAGATACGTTCTACTGTTATTTCAATCGTGTTTAAACCTCCGTTTCCGCTCAGTTGAGCGATGATTACAAAGAGACTCGGTAAAGATTAATTTCAAACACTATTGCAGAGGCGAAAAATGTGCGTGTTGTGGCTGGCACAGCCCGCTCCGGTGGGAAAAGAGGGCGAGAGCATCTCAAAGCGACGATAATTTGAATATGCTTAAAGCGTAAAAGATGGAGACAGTCGTTTACAAAGTCAGTTACATGGTCCGCCGTCCCAATTCACAAGTAAGACAGATGATTGTAGAATTAAGTACGTATAAAGTACATCTATAATTTTTGATCTGAACCCTTAGCAGATTCCTGGAAGAAGCGTTGGTAATTCTGAGGTGATTGTCACCGAGTAGATGTCGCCGATTTTATGGTTATGACTGAGTATACTATGTCACTGATTCTACTCGTATGTTGTCACCGAACGAATATCACTAATTCTATGGTTGTTACCGAACGAATGTCACTGATTCAATGGTTGCTACCGGACGAATGCCACTGATTCTTTGATTGTCACCGAAAAGCTGAAATAGAATCATCTGAAGTGACTTTAGTCTTTCATGAAGAAAGGAAAAAACTTGTTTGTTAAAATTAAATAAAATTATGAATTACTTTGAACCCCCTAACAACAGCCAAAATATGCCATAGAAAGAAAAAAATTAAATTATGAATTAGTTTAAGCCTCCACAACCTCAATAATGGTAATCCCAAGAGAGGAAAGCACAATTTAGTGCAGAATTAAGGCGACGGGAGAATTTCTGCACAAAGTGTGTCGTCACATCCTCCACAAAAAAAAACTCAAAATTGGGTTACGAGTTTTCTCGTAGATTACACGAGTTAGTTTAAGCCTCTCTTACCACAACAAAGGCTTGCCAAAGAGATGAAGGCATTAAATAATACAAAGTTTAGGGAACACGGCATCTATGCACAAACAAGGTGTGCTCTAGCACAAGACCCCTACGCAAATGAACAGAAAGTTTGGAAAAATAAGTTTATGAAATAAGAGCACTGATTCTCAAAGATGCAACGACTGTGTTCCATTTAGGGGTTTTGTTATGGTGAGAAGCCCCTTGAAATTTAAACAAAGCCACTACAGTTGCAAACGAGTATTTGTTGTGCCCTTTACAAATCAGGTGTGGCTGCACGCATGCATGATGGTCGTCAGCTTCACTGTCATGCAAGCGTTGTTCTTTATGTTGCAGTTCTGAAGCGTTGCTAAAAGCTGGGAAGCCCCGCTAGCAAACAAACGAAAGATTAAACAGGTTGCGAACAGCCCGAAGATCTTAAAAAACAGCTTTAAGTTCTTAAGAAAACAGCTTTAAAATCATAAGATAACAGCATTAAGAACAGTTCCAAGATGTCAAGGTTACGAAGAGCCCTAAGATCACCAAAAACAATGCCCTGTTACCTACACTAGCAAACTAAGGAAAAAAAATGAAATTCTGATTTTAAAATAAATAGTCTCATTTCAGAGCTCAACTAACTTAAAACATCATCCCAGCTCAGTCCAATAAACTACGAAAATGTTTTATTTTTAATCTATTTGAGGAACGTGCCGATTAATTGCTGCTACCTACTGTGATACAGCGGTCGAGCGAGAGAGATGAAATCCCCATCAAAACTTCACGCATTAGACCTGGTGCAACACTAAAACAAATTTCATTTTGCTCAGCGCATTTGTCCAGTCTCGCATGGCAGTCGCAGCGAATGCAAGGCAAGCAACTACAAGGTCGAAAAGCGTTAAACTCTTTGTAGGCACCCGACTTGAAATTTCATTCTGATGCGATACAAATGTATTTTAAAAGAAACAAAGAACGAAATAACATCGATTCTCTGCTAGAGAAGGTCCACCCCAGAGGACAGGAGAATCTCGGCTGAAAAATCACCACCCTCTGAACCTGGGAGATTCTTCGTCAGAAAATCTTCACTCCAAAGCATGGATGATTCTCTTCTTAAGAATCCATTGCAGAGCACGATCTGTTAGAAAATCTCCACCCAGAGCATGGTCTGTCAGAAAAACTCCACGCCAGAGAAATGTATGCATGAAAATCTGCACCCCATTGGACGGTAAGTTAGAAAATCTCTACCCCAGAGCACGGTCTGTTAAAAACTCCGCCCCAGAGCATGGTATGCTAGAAAATCTCCCCCCCCAGAGCACGGTCTGTTAGAGAATCTCCACCCTAGAGAAAGGTATTTAAGAAAATTTCCACCCTAGAGAAAGGTATCTAAGAAAATCTCCACCCCAAATCATGGCCAGGTATAAAATATACACCCCGGAGTTCGAATGATTTTTTGCTTGAGAATCTCCACTCCAGACCACAGATCCTCGTCGCATTGGCGTGTGCTGCACCTCCAGCGCGCACTCCAAGAGCGCACCCGGCAAGCGGTGACTCAGAAGATGACAAGCACATTACGAGCGTAAACTGACAAGAAAGGTCACACATGCGGATAAAACTACAGACATCACCATCAATAAAAAGCCTTCAAAAACCCGCTCACCTTCACAAGCGAGTGACCTATGAAGTGCCAGTACACTAGAGGAAGACGACTCCGTAACTGGGGTTACAATTAGTCTGACATATAACGACTATGAGAGACGAGCACTGAATTTAAGGTAGCTCAAACATCGTGCACATACACGTTGCTATTATGGAGATATTCTCGGATTGAGCGAGATCACAGGAACTAGAGCGGAGCAAAACCTATTTGTTAGCAGTTGCTAGAAAAATCGCAAGGAATTTTCGCCGATGAAAAATACCCTGTCGGTCATTTGTAAACAAGACAAATTTTAGGAAAGCTTTTACCTTTGTGATAGATGTGGATAAATAATTTCACTTCTTGACTCATTACATACATGAACTTGTGTGAGAAAAGAGACTTGGAAGAATTGCGCTGGGTAATTCAAGGAGAAGCAGTTCAGATGAGATCGTTCTGAGGCACCATGCGAGCCAAATATATAACTGCAATTAAAACAAACATTTTTCAAGTCGATCCACGTTCTTTCTGAAGGACATTTGGAATTCACATCATTCTTATTTTCAAAATATTTCACTGAAAAGCTAACATTTACTGGGCTTCATGTATTATAATTTAAGAAAAATTACCGCAATTCTTCATTCAAGAGCTAAAAAAATTGTTTGTTACAGGGTTAATATCCTCTCAGAGAATTAACAGCCAAGCTTTGTAATCTTAGAACAAACACGAATATTTCCTACACACGCGCTAGACAAAACTCCAACTCACACCCAAAGTATACAAAATTGCG
>JACJUY010007610.1:29063-40420 GCA_014220935.1 Platorchestia sp. MABIK
GCACACACAGCATCAAGCACACACAGCACCAAGCTAGCCAACCTCGCCATACGGCATGGACGCACGAATGCGGAAGCCGACCCCAGAACAACAGAAGCTCAAAAACAGGAAGCTCTTTAGGGGAGTGCCTCTCGGTGTTGATTTAACTCGCGTTGCAATGAGCACCTCAGTAGAAATTAGCTTGGTGAGGTCGTGTGCGAACTCGCGTCCGTCAGAGTCAACCCCTTGTGGTTGTGGTGTGGGGCTTGATTGCGCCCATCGTCGGGGAAATAAATTGTGGCAAGTCTAAAGGTTAATGAAGGCTCTGCTCACTGACATACTTTGGTCTTTGTGCAGCATACCTCGAGCAGTGTATGTTCTGTGTGAGGTGCTTGAGCAGTGTATCTTCTGTGTGAGTTACTTGAGCAGTGTATCTTCTGTGTGAGGTACTTGAGCAGTGTATCTTCTGTGTGAGGTACTTGAGCAGTGTATCTCCTGTGTGAGGTACTTGAACGTGCTGTTCAGTGTGCTAACACGAGTATTAACGTAACACTGTATTGTGAGCAGTGGGTTTTACGTAGCATTTTGTGTAGCGTACCATCTTTAGATAAGTAGTGCCTGCTTTCTGTACGATGTTCTAGATCGTACTGTGCAGTGCACGGGAAAGTGCTGAATAGTTTACCTGTGTAATGTGACTGTATGTGCTGTATAGCACTGTGTAGTATTCTTGTGTAGTGTATTTGTGAGCGCTGTGGAGCACACTGTGTAGTGCACCTGCGCGTGCTGTACGAGGTACTTGAGTGTACGAGGTACACTCTGTACCTCGTACGTACTTGAGTGCTCGTACTTGAGTGCTGTACGAGGTACTTGTAACTCGTATAACATCCTTTCTAATTCGCAAGCGTGTGTTTTGTCGCGTCCTTTTTCTATACAAGCACTTGTTGTGTATAGTCTGCATGATTTGTGTGACACACCAACATTCGCGCATGTAGAGCCTCATGTGAGCATGTAACTGTCAGAACCCACACTCTGCGCACAATATTTCACGCTCCAGCGCCTGAAATGCTGTGTTAGGCGCTCTGAAGGTCATTGTTCTTTGGGCTCTTTTGTAAGAAACTCGACAAAGAGAAGATAAATTCACGCTTGTCGCTGCGAACTTAAGTAACAAAAAATACCATGAAGCGTGGGTGTGTTTCCTTATTTTGTTGTCAGTGTGTATATTTTGCCACCTTCCTATTAGATCAGGAGAGTTTTCCTAAAATTGAAAGTTCCAAATTCGTAGCCAGGCTACAATTCACGCATCGCTGCATGAACAACTTCGTGAGGGCGTCAGCGTTTTTGTTTTGGGTCTCAGACTTTACGGAACTCGAACTTTAGTACTACAGAACACGACTCAGCGTATTGGGCGAGTGGAGTGCTCTCTAGCTTAGGAATGACGGCTAATATTAAACATTTTTCAAATAATAATTGCAACGATAAAAAACTATAATAAACGGTACAAGTTTCAAGTTCATATTCACTACTACAGAAGCCCACTCGAACTGTAGATACGATGATTGAAAAACTTTCACTCATGTCTAATATTTACTTCAAAATGTTTCGATGGAACAGCTGTAGAATTACCCGTTTTATTTGTTCATTAATTTGATGATTAGTTTTATTTTTTTTTGAGCGAAAGACAGCATTGGAATACTATTTTTCGAAAGCGTACTTACATATCCAGGTGACACCTCAAACGACGAAGCATTGATTGAAATATTTCCTAAGCGTACTTACAGTTTCAAGTGACCAAACTAAGAGTAAGTGACAGCATCGCCCTTCGTCGCCGTCCAATTCACGTACCTGTCAAAAAAGTTGAATTAGTTTACAACGAAAGAAAAACACCGACATTCCCATCAACCATTGCAAGTATTTTCGAATCAGATAGATACGGAGTGCTCATACGCGGAGAGGATCGCTTCGGTTCAACTCAAAAAATTACCTTAGAGGGAAAAGTGACGCAAGTGCCTGATGAGAAGCGCCGCAAAAAGGAAAGACTTAGAACGGATACGTCATTCTACGTGCGACCACTCCCTTAGAACGTTCGTCGAATCAGTTTTCAAACGTGTTTGCAGGAAGATACCGGATTTTTTTACAGTTTACGTCGTCGTAGCGGTACATCTGGCAGCGTAAGTTGTTCAAGTTAACGTGAATAGATTGCTCAGCCAAGTGTGCTGCTTCGATGATGTAATTTGTTAAAAAATTCGGCTCAATGGCCCCAAGGCTAACCTGAGGAGAACGGTGAACAGTCACAGGAAGGTCTTCTCTTTAAAACGAACTTCATCACCTGGAGACCACGCTTTAGAAAAACCGTAATGCTTAGAAGTGAACCTGAATGGCGGCCTTGAATCCTAAAAAGTATATTTAAAGAAACAATGGTTAAAGTTGGGTTCAACATCTACATCCCAAGGTCGAGATAAGGCCTATTAAGGAGAGAGGTAACAAAACAAAATATTCTGATCGAAGAGTCTCAGCGTCAATTTTCCGTAAAATGAACTCAGATCATTTGAGAAATTACCTCAAGAGTCTGCAGCCGTACTGCCGAGGCTTGGAAAGACACCCTCTCGAAACCTCACATCCCCATGAACATCCTTATCTCGGCTGTAGAGTCGATAAAATCACAGATTCACTGAGCCTTCTTTCGGTCGCGCATCTGCTTAAGCCAGAATACGCGACTCAGGAAGACTACACCTCGGATCGAACCTTAAACTTGAGTTCACAGCGCGCCAGCAGGTTTTATAAAAATTGTAGCACTGAGCAGCTCTATGTAGGGGAACGAGGCTATACCTGTACGCGAGGAGCTATATAAGGGGGGGCCAGCTCCCAGGAGATGCGTAAGAGGATCTCCAGGGGCGAGTAAAGGATTCGAGGTGATCTTGATCAGTGCATCTGAAAGCAACGTGCCACAAAGCTTTGACGGCGCGCAACTCGACTACTGCATTGCATAGAATTCTACGGAATTTAAATGAGGTGAAATTCAACGAATAATAATGCTGGAGTGGGGTGAACTTTCGAGGCCATTGAGTAAGCTTATGTGAACGCTAGCAGCATTGTACGTTACACTGAAGGTCTCAGAACAACGATGTTGCAAATGATAGTAGAACGAAAACAACTTACACTGTTGAATGAAAAGAATTTATTTCGTTTATTCGTTGTCATCGAGAATGAATGTTAAAGCGATGAACAAGAAAGAACTAGTCGTAGTTGCAGCAGTTAATGAGCGTTTTATACAAGTCATAGCTAATCTTTACAGCCCAAATCTAGCGGACATAGAAACTCAATTATCGCTGATAAAAGATCCCACTTTGGCAGCCCTCGCATTACCTCAATCACCCATCCATTTTAATGGCATCGATTATTCATTTTGAAAGAACTAATAAGTAATTTTCTCTGCAACAAAATCCAAGTGCTGCTATGACCATAGTCCTAATGGGGTCATTATTGTGTGCACCTAACATTATAAACACCAGATTAGTATTAAACTCAAAGTGATCGATACCTCAGAACACGAAAGGAGAATAAAAACTCATGATCAAAGATAAAGGTATAGTCTTAGCTTCGAAATACAATTCGATTAATTATTCCGGAAAATTATTCCACAACATTGGTCCGGAATTATTCCCATGGAGAAATACAAACTAAAATAAAAAGACTACGTTATCCATGCCAGTAATAATTGCCCAATTGGGAGGAACACTTCACTTTGCCAGTTTTATTTTCTAAATTCAGTAAGAACATACAATTTCTTCAAATTAAATTGCAAAGAAGTTTAGAAGAAAATATAGTTAGGCACAGTAACCAACGTACGCAAATACTCAACAGGTATGACAAGAATGAAGGTTTACTGCGTGAAGGTCACTGAGTCAATTACATTCGAAGTAATGGGGTCATAACCATGAATTTAGATGCTCTACTTCACGGGTGATGCATTCCTGAAAGAATTATTCATTATAATCATGAGAAAAAAAAGCTGACAAAGATAAAAAAGCTGATGAGGATAAAAAGCTAATGAACAACTCATGTGAAAGAGTTAGGGTTTGGCAACGTGCATTGCGAGCCAGATGCTCCTTCCCGTTGGGAAAAGAAGGAAACTAATCATGATTACCCACCTTCTTCTATCCCTCTCTCCACAAAATTTGCTCAGCACCAAGAGTAAATTTTCCAGATTTTCCCTGCAGATAAGGCAATTGACAATAATTGTTCTACATTTTATTGCGTGCCACAACAATCATTCAGGCGTCATTCAAAAAAATGGCTATGGCCTCCATAAAAGTGCATTAAGGAATATTTATCACGTTTATTGGTCCCACAAATACACGAGCTCGCTCTTTTCAGAACATCATGCACACAACGAAGAGTAAAATGAGAATAAAAAGAGTACGTTCATATTCAAACACAGATTATTTTGAGCTCACAACCGCAATTTTAAGTTGATGTATTCAGATTCAACTTCGAACTACTTGAAGTTTTGCATTGATATTCAACAGTTACCTAACGACAAATCTCCTTCATTCTAACCGAAAAATTAAGGAACAACTTTCTTTTGATCCAAAAATGCAATTTTAAGTGGAATTATACAGACACTCTAATTTCTGCTACACTCGAAGTTTTGCGTTGACATTCTTAAGTAATCTAACCACAAATCTCCTTCATTCTCAGCGGAAAATAAAGGAGCAAATTTAAACGTGACACCAAAAGCGCGAGAAAGTAAGCTTGCGTGTTTGCCACAAAAAAACAGGCACCGAAGAAGGCTAAGCTTCTTTGGTGTCCGTATTAGACAGACTAGGCGCCCGGCCGCTACGTTACGGCTTCAACAAAGATTGAGCTCGGATGGTGGGTTCCGCATGTTGACATTCCTGCTAGCTAAACGGAACTATTGTGTTGGTAAAAAACGCAGTTAAAATATCTCTTGTGATGAAATAAGAGTGTAGAGACACACTTTATAAATAGATTAGGAAAAACGCAGTTATAATATTTCTTGCGATGTAATAGGAGTGTAGAAATACACTTTAAAAATAGATTAGAACCAACGCAGTTAAAATAACACTTGAGATATAAGATGAGCGTAGAAACACACTTTAAAAGTATATTAGATTAGATAAGTTAGTTTAAGTCTTCCTAACTGCAACAAAGGCGTTCCAAAGAAAGGAAAGAGGAAGGCATCATTTAGTATGGACTGGAGAGAACTCTCCATCTATGCATAATGTGCATAGAAACAGTAAATTGAGAAAGAAGTTTATGAAGCAAAATTGAATTTGAAAAAAATTATGAAAGTCGAAGAAGAAAGTGGTAGGTGCTAAAAACAGGATAGCAGTGAACCAAAAAAGATGGTACGTAACGACATAAAAACTGTTCTGTTCAAAAAAAAGGAATGGCTACCTAATCGTTACCTTGGGACCTTACATATTCACCTGAAAGTGCTAATTCCCATGGATACATTAGCTATATCCTTCAAAGGGCTTTACAAATAGATTCAGCTAATACGTATGGACTCCTGGAAACTAAATAATGCATTCTGAATGAGCTACACTTTAACAAATTTTTCGAGACGCTCGCGTGAACAGGCAAAAAAAGCCCGTCAAGACAAAAATATTCATCTCTCAAATTTTTAGCATATGGAAGACAAAGGTAACGAAAATCTGCACCTTCCTTACTGAAGAGCATCACTGCATCGCATGCTTACCTTATATATCAACTTGAAGAATTTCTACGGCAATTTGCAAGCAGTTTTAAGATCAGAGAAACTTATGAGAAGAGTTACGAGGCTGCAAGGCACCACGTTGAGAGTCATTTTCAAGCCCGAGCAAAATACATTCTTCTAGTCCGCAGGATTGGCGTCTCCGAGGCGCTGGAATGGTAAATGTTGGGTGAGCAGCTGCGCAAAACTGCGGCAACTGGCGTGCTGGTGTCAGCTGCAGCGGCCTGCGTATTTACAGCAAACACGGAAAGTGGAAGAGATTCGGCACGTCACATTTGCATAGTCAAGGGTTGGGGCAGGTCGAGGCGACACCGAGGTCCTTTGCTACGGAAATTTCGCGTGTGCCCCTTGAAAAATTTCTCTCGAAAACAGAAGATCTCGAATGAAAGGGAAGTTGTGAAGCAACGAGCGAGTTTACTCCGTAATACGATTGTGGTTTACGTACATTAGGTCAGTCTTAATTAAAAACTGTAAGGGTTGAGTGAATTAACTTGACAAATAGTATGATAACAGTTAAAACACAAGGATGTACATCATTCATCACTGCTAGTTCCTTGCTGTTAGAGTCAGTTGAGCATCTAGAAGACGACAAATCGGAGTAAAAACTTCAGAAATCGTACGTGCGAGGCAGGTCGCTCGCACAAGACCTTGACAAAAGATGAGGAGCTAATGCTCACTAAATTGCCAAAGCAAATCCACAACAGACTCGCACATTACAGGCAGTAGTGTTGCACAACGCGTAATTAAGATACTAATCAAATGTGAAAAAGAAGTTGGCCAGAAGCGCTGAATATTACCTAGCATGTGAGTCAAAAGGCCCTTAACAAATGCAAACAGCCATCTCCTGTAGACACATCCTGTAGACAGCTCGAGAAAAGTAAACCAACGTCGAATTATTCGCTCGAAAAAAATGACGAGCACAACTTGTTCGAGAAACCAACTAAACACGTTGACCGCTATTGGCTCAACTGAAGTTCAAGAACCAACTCAAATTAAAAGTTAATTGTAGGAAGCAGTTTCGAAAATCGCACACATTAAATTGATCGTGCCTTCATTTAGCTTTAATCGAGTTTTTATGAAAATTGAGTTTGTGACTACTGGTAGGGCAGCGGCATTATGAAAATTCCCTCCGTGGCCACCGGTGGCGCACGTTGAGGCCAAGGTGTTTAGAACTGTCGTGCAACGTGTCAATTGCTCAGTGAAGCACTTCACAGAGTTGCAAATCTCACATAACTTTGCGAGTAACAATAAGACAAATTAGATTATTAGTAGTGCGAGTCTCCCTATCCGCAACAAATGCGACCCAAAGAGAGAAAGGAGGAAGGCACCATTTAGTATGGATTTAAGGGAACGCGGAATCTATGCAGATCGGGTATAGAAACAGTAAGTTGAGGAAGAAGATTGGGAAACGAGATGAAAGTTGAAGAAGAAAGTAGCAGGTGTTGAAAAACAGGACAGCAGTGGACCGAAAATAGGTAATCCTTAACATAACAAAAACATTATATTTCAACAAAAAGAAGGGCTACCTAACTCTTAGCTCGGGCCCTCACATTTTCCCCCTGGGAGTGCTAATTCCCATATTTACAATA
This sequence comes from Platorchestia sp. MABIK, assembly GCA_014220935.1. Lineage (NCBI taxonomy): Eukaryota > Metazoa > Arthropoda > Malacostraca > Amphipoda > Talitridae > Platorchestia > Platorchestia sp. MABIK. The sequence goes on from JACJUY010007610.1 coordinate 36,369, forward strand.
GTTATATCTCCCTGAGGGAGAAAAATGAGACAAAATTACATAGACACCAAACTGAATAACATTGAACAGGCACTAAATAGATTCAATAAGAAAATTTCTAGGCGTAATACTCGTGTTGAAATTTCACAAATCGAACGAAACCGAAAATTACAAAACACACAGGAATAAAAATCTGGAGAGCAGAGGAGATGAGCACTCTACTTTTGCAAGCACGAAACTCACCCCGACACTGGCTAGCAAGGCGGAAACTTTTCAAAGTTAAGAGCTTAAGGCACCAGGAGTAGTCCCTTGAGGAAGAGAAGAGGGAAGGTGCGCGTGAGGCAAAATCCCCGAGGGCATTTGCAGGGTTCCTCTTACGGACCCTCAGTTCACGGTGTAAAATAAGAAGATGCAGGACACGAAGGAACAAGAGGTGGTCTGGGAGACGCAGGCTTGCTTTCCAGGGACTCAGGACTGCATCGGAGTAACGAAGTGATCACGATCGGATACCACAAACTAGAATTTAAATCCTATTTTCGGGGCAAGAAGACCCGAATGTGAGAGAAAAGGATGCTGAATTATCTGAGAAATTCCAGTTGTACAAAAAGGAAAAATTCCAAAGGTTAGGAAACCGTTTATAGCATTGAAGTTTTTCTGGGAGTTAACAATTTAAAATTCAAAGATGGAATGAAGATGCCATTCAAGTTAGTCTTGACAGTTTCGACAGAGAAACAATGCATAAATGCCGAAAAGAGGTTGTACGTACTCACTTTAACAACAAAAACAAAATAACAATAAGGTTTTCGGTAATAAGTAGACCAAATTAACGAAAAGGAAATGCGGCAAGATATTAATCACTTTCGTGACCGAAAAGACAGATTCGTATTTAGGCGCGAAAACGAAAGTAGCTTCATTTTCTTTAGTAGCTGCCGAGCGGTGGTCGTTTAATGCGGAGACTTGAAAGTAATCACGATTTCAGAGAGGGCGAGAGCTAATTAATGGCGCCGAAAGCGAAGATGCAACTCGAGATAAATGAAGCGATTTGCGAGGTAATCGCGCTCATGAAAATTGCAGTCACGGTGGCTCGCTTGAGGAGACAACGTGGGTGTCCTGTGATGAGCCACGGCGCGGTGCGTGCGAGGGAAGCGGGTGCCACAGAGTGGCAACACTCAGCAAGGCATTGCAGACCACACCAATGCCTCCCCTTGCTTCTCCTCTCTATGGGCTCGAAGACCACACACACCCGTTGAGGTACGTGAAGTAAATCGTGCTTAACTTACTTTATATATGTCTATTTATATGCATACGTAGGGTACAGTCCTCCATGCCAACATTTTTGGAGAAAAACAATCCCGTGTTTTGCTGTTATCAATTTTTTTGTAAAATTTAACCTTTCTTCGAAAAGTACGAATATTTTCATTTGAAAGTTCAAGGAGATTGTTTATGAGTAAATAACTGAAAAAAATAAAAAATGACGTTTCGACGAATTCGTCATATAAACCTTTGAACTTTCAACAAAAGAGACAATTGGTACTTTTAAAAACTTAGCGAAAGTAAATGTGCGTGAATATTAACTAATCCGACAGCCTCACACAGGAACTTTAATTTTCAGGTCGTCAAACTTCCATAGTTTTTTAAATCTTCTTCAACTGATTATAGCACGAATAGTGTTTATCCAATTTGCTTACGGTCGCGATGTGATGTTTTTAAGAACAAGTTCAATACTCATCAATTTCATGAAAACAACCAGACGGGGAAAAAATTATAAGCAAATAAACAACTCTGAAAACCGGAAAAGAATTTGGAGACCTCTCGCTCATTAATATCAGTTATGAAAATTATTCACATTTATGCAACTCCGCCACATTGAGACTCAATGGTACTCTGACTCAATGATGCCGCCATTCAATACCACACTTATTCAATGCCTCACGGACTTGACTCGATGGTCCGGTTATTTGGTGCTACGATGGCTCAATGGTGCGATTACTCAATGCTACTTCGAACAACACGGTCAGTCAGTGCTACACTGACATAATGATACGGTCAGTCAGTGCTACACTGACATGATACGGTCAGTCAGTGCTACACTGACATAATGATACGGTCATTCAGTGCTACACTGACATGATACGGTCAGTCAGTGCTACACTGACATGATACGGTCAGTCAGTGCTACACTGACATAATGATACGGTCATTCAGTGCTACACTGACATGATACGGTCAGTCAGTGCTACACTGACACAATGATACGGTCATTCAGTGCTACACTGACATAATGATACAGTCATTCAGTGCTACACTGACATAATGATACGGTCATTCAGTGCTACACTGGCACAATGTGGTTACTCAATGATACTTTAACGCAATTATACGGTTGCTCAATGCTACATTGACACAGTGATTAGATTAGATGTTAGTTAAAGCCTCCTTATCTGCAACAAAGGCAATCCGAAGAGAGGAAAGAGGAAGACACCATTTAGTATGGAGATAGGGGAATGCGGAATCTATCCACAAGGTACGTGTGCAGAAACAGTGAGTTGAGGAAGAAGTTCATGAAATGAGATAAAAGTTGAAGATGAAAGTAGTAGGTGCTGTAAAGTAGGGCAGCGAAGAACAGAAAAAGAATGTCCTTAACATTACAAAAACATTTATTTCAATAAAAAGATCTGCCTAACTCTCAGCTCGGGGCCTCACATTTTCATTAACATAATGATATGGTCCCTCAATGCCACGCTGATAATGATACGGTCATTCAATGCTACGCTGATACAATGATACTGACACTCAGCGAAATGAAATTAATGTTATTGGTGTTAGTTTAAGAATTTGTTGGCAAACAAAGGCGATGTCATACAAGCGAAAAGAAGGAACCATTTAGAACGAACTGTAGAAAGCGAGAAATGTGTGCACAAGGTGTTTTCCTTCACAATGGACCCAGCGTTTAAAACCAGGATGTTGAGGAGCAAGAAGAAAAAATAACAAAGAAGAGATAGCGTAGATGAAGGCATGAAAACTGAAAGGAGCGAACGGAGTACGTAAGACAGAAGTCCTAAAGGCTTAGTTCCGAGGTAACCTAACTGTATCCTCCCCCGGGGGCGCCAGTCCCTGCAGCATAGAATAAACAAGCCTAACTAACCTAAAGGTCTTGCCTATCCTACGTCCCTCGAGAGCCTCAATATTATAAATCAATGACCACGAGACTCAAAATAATTAGAGTTCAATGAAAGTGAAACTTAAGCTTGTTCCCTACTTATTAATTTTAAATATCAAAAATGAAAATGAAGTTATGTAAGGATTGAGAACGAATGTATTTTGTTGAACCAAACCAAACTGCCGCGAGCGCTGACCTCATATCGAGTAGCATCTTGCTTGGGAGAGCAGCAATGAACTCCTCTCTCTGAACTGATGGTGAACGCAGTTTCGAAGTGCACCACAAAATAAGGACACAATTTTAAACTAAAGATACCTCGACCAGATTGCCCAGAACTTCGTTCTTGAAAAGCTGAACTTTTATTCTTTACCCGGGTTGCAAATCTTCGAATTTTCTGCAAAATAGACCTCTGAAAACTGAATGCTAAGGAGGATATCTGCTTCTTGAGATAGGGGCCTTCAAGTGAGATGACATAAATTCGCACGCAATCGCGGTGGGCGGCAAATGCTTTACTTGGTTCTCATGACCTCTTGAAGTGTTAAAAAAAGAGAAAAAAGAATGCCAGGAAGTTTGGACCACTTCAAGATAAGTGAAAATTAGTGACACGCCTTAGGAGTGAAACGGCGGTGCTGTTTTGAAGTATTCTGAATTCTTGAATGAACATTGCTCTAAGCAATTCATTTCTAGGTCTGAGAGTGCAAAAAATGGCAGAATAGTAGAGCCTAGCTAAGATTAAAAAGTTCGACTTGTAGTTGTTCTGTTGCAGACAAAATGTGCAATATATCGTGTAGACACTGGGTGTATCGTGTGGACACTGGGTGTATCGTGTAGACACTGGGTGTATCGTGTAGACACTGGGTATATCGTGTGGACACTGGGTATATCGTGTGGACACTGGGTATATCGTGTAGAC
>JACJUY010007611.1:0-27223 GCA_014220935.1 Platorchestia sp. MABIK
TGTGCGGTGAGTGAGCTGTGTGGTGAGTGGACTGTGCGGTGAATGGACTGTGTGGTGAGTGGACTGTGTAGTGAGTGGACTGTGCGGTGAGTGGACTGTGTGGTGAGTGGCCTGTGCGGTGAGTGGACTATGTGGTGAGCAATCTGTGGGGTGAGTGGGCTGTGTGGTGAGTGGGCTGTGGGGTGAGTGGGCTGTGGGGTGAGTGGGTTGAAAGAAAGGTATAATACCCTGCAGAGAAGTATTACAGTACATTAGCAAAACCCAAACAAAGACTACATAAGCATATTTTCCATTCAAACAGGAAATATTACCGTTGAGATGAGCGGAGGGCGGAGGAGGAGGAATGCGTAGTGCAGGGAGAACAGCGGTAACAGCGCTAGACTAAATCTTGTGTGGATTAAAGTATAAGTTGGTGAATGAAGAATGATGATATCCATGTACTGTAGTTTTTAAAACTAATATCTACTCCCTGAATATATTCTCTGATGCATGGTTATTTAACAACTTTTCCTGTATGGCAATACGTAAGTAATTGTATTTAAACATGAGCATTTTTCACTTTTTTCAAAGCGGAGGGTAACAATTTACACTTTAATATAAGCATTCGCATGTGGAGATAAAACTGATGTAGTACGCGGAAACCTTCAATCACACACACTTAAAAGTTAGAGAGTGCGACTGTCCCCTTGATTCGCTACGTGAACCAAGACCCAGAAGTGGCGGTAAGCTTCTTACTATGTACAGCCAGAAGTTGTAGTGAGCCACCTCTTAGTACTGCCAAAAGTTGCAGTGAACTACTTATTACAGCCAGGAGTTGCTGTATACTAATTACTCATTTGATCCACAGTGGGTGGTAGTAAACTACTGGCGCACGAAACGATGTGCTGGTACCAAGATATCAGTTTGCGTGACAAACACACTTTGACTCCAAATGTACTAGTATCTGCCAGACGCTCAAAATGAAAATGTTTTCAGGAGTCTGAAGAGATGATATATAATTGGCGCAAAGTGGGAGAAAAGTTTCGTAGATTTCTCAAAAGTCTTTCCTAGTAAAAGGGTGCAGATCACGCTCTGAATAACTTAAATAACACTATTATCGCCCTGTTTTTTGCTTTTGGTATCTTGCAGAACAAAGTGCTCATGATTGTTCCTGAGCTACGCGAAAATCCGTACGCTCTTGTCTAAGATGTTTCCTGTAGAATGCAATGGAATACCTGTCCAGTTTTATGTAGAGATGTATTATAGGTGAATATTGTTCGACAGCCGGACCCTTTGCAACTTAAATTACAATTGTAAATGAGGGTTGGTCATCAAAAAGAAATTGGTTTTGTGAAAAATAGATTCGGTTCGCTGAAAGTAGATTATCTTTATGAAAATAGAGTTTTTTGTTATTTGTTTAATTACAATTTTTAAAATTAGATTCATGTGAAATTGGAGTTAGTTAATTTTAAATTCATTTTGGTCATTGTGAAATTATAATGGGCCAAGGCAAGATTTAGCCTCATAAGGAATGATGCATGCACTTTGACAGGTGAAAACTTCTATACTTGAGTGAATTGTTACCTGCTCGTGGAATTAAGTGATAGGGTAAATAAATTTTACATTTAATTCATTCACATATTAGTATAGATGTCGTGTACTTGAGAAATTTTGTCATAACTATGCAACATTGAATATGTTTAGAGAGTTGAAACTAGTTTTAAAAACACCTGCCCTTCATTCTTCAATCCCCATCATTTGCTGAAACACTCACAAAATTTGCTCTACCACTTTCACTAGCATCCACACCCTGCCACTCATCCCACTGGAAGCGTTCCTTATTTTAAATGTAATATATGTTCAAATAGTTTTTGCTTCTAATTATGATCTATCTCTGCTATGTATAAGAACCTTCCTTCTCTTGATTTTAAAATTTTAAGAAATATGTTTGAATCAAAAGAGAAAAAACCATCCTATTGAGAATGAAGTCCAAGGAAACGACACCGCTTAAAAAAATAATATTTTAAGCTTTCAAAACGACATGAACAGGAGAGCTGTAATGAAGTCATTGGTCGTAAGGTGTAGTGCAGCAATTAATGAGCAATGCCGTGGGGGCACAAGGAACAAGAAACTCTGACATAAATGGGCACAAGTGAATGAAATGTCTCTGCTCATACTATAAAGAATTCAAATGAGAAACGGTGTGGGTTCATTCGCGATTTTACATTCAGAAAAATTTAAATGAATGAAGCGCGAAAATACTTTCAAACTTTATGACAAATATAACCTTGGAATAATATTAAATGATCAATAATAACTTCAAATTGATCAATATCCATTTCGACATTGACTAAGCTTTCACTATTACCTATTCTAACTCAGCATTGTCCTAATCAACTGATATAGGTGTAGAATAACGATAATTTTCCTTTGTGAAAGTTATAAAGCATTTAAAATGAATTTGAGGTTAGCAGGAGAAAGACTAAACCACACACAGTGACACCTGCCTACCAAATAACTGCTGCGTGAAGGATAGCAGCTTCATGAACTGACATTCAGTTTTAATCTAATTCTAATTTTCATTCAATTTTACCTGTCTTTTGTGGACAAAAAATTTGCACGATACTTTGTAAGAAATGTTAGATGATTCCAGGGCGTGGTGCGTGGAGTTTGTTTATCGTACCCCGTGTAAGTGGTGGTGAAAATGTGAGGTTTGCCCTCATTTGGTCGTACTGACCTCAGCTGAACATTCTTAGAGGGTTTTGATGTTCAAATATCACTTAAATATTTGAATGCCTTATTTGAGCATTGAAATCTGAATAGGATATATTTATACCTCAGTTGCATATTGCAACCTCAATCGATACTCAAGCCTCAGTTTGACATCTTAATCTCAATCGATACTCAAACCTCAGTTGAATATAGTAAGCTTATTTTAATATTTAGAAATCCGTTGGATACTGTAACCTCATCTGAATATTCAGATCTCCGTTGGACATTCTAGCCCCATTCAAGTATTCTGATTGGAATTCAATAGTGTGCTCGCATTTAAAAATCTTTACTTTTATTTACCCTAAAAATTAATTTTTGCTCTGACACTTCAGGAGAGAAATAGCGCTTAAAAATTTGAAACTCCTGCAGTACTACTTCATTAAAATCTTATCATGGAAAGTTGGAAGTACGGAGACCTGATAATGGTGAATTTTTTCTGCCCATATATGAAGGTAATATTTTGCATTTATCGGAATTTTTACACTGAAGAAATAACGCAGTCGTTTCTATTCATTTTTTTTGGTCAATTGATATTCAGAATGAATATTGTTCGTGTTGCAGAAAGGGGAGTTTGATTTCGAATACTTCGGGAAATTCAAAGCCCGTTACGTCGAAATCAGCTGCTCTGCCGGCCACAGATACGTCTGGCGGCAAGAGTCCACTGTGGCGTCTATGACAATCATTTGCTTCATCGACTCCAGTTCCAACTACAAGTATTCCATCAACTATGAAAGCCTGAAAGACAACCCAGCTGTTGCTAGAACGCTAGCTGATGTTCCTGAGTGCAGAAGTAAGTAAAACACTTATTTATATATATTTATATATACGTGTTTCTAGCTAAACAAAGAACGAGCTATTGAAAGTCATAACATTGCCGTGTCCGATGTTACTGTTTTCGTCAGTCACTTTAATTTTATGATTTCTGGCTGCGGTGTTGACAGAAATACATGGTGATTGGCGGTATTTCAATACGAAAATAGTGACGTAAATTGCTATGTGCAACAATTTAAGGGATATCTCATCCCATGCATGTTCATGACAAAGTTCCATGCTATTAGATGAGTAGAAATAAAAAGTGGATAATATAGATCCGTAGAGAAGGCAAAAGCGTGATTTAAAATTTATGTGCCTGAAGTTATGAACGCTATATATAGTATTTTTCATAAATAGGTAATTGAGCACATAAATTAATGGCTTGAACTCAAAAAGACAACATTTTTACACTTATGTGTGAAATGTAGGAAAATTATTAATGCTTATTGATGGTTTCTTTCGTGCACATCAATTCATCACTCAAATGGAGTGCGCTCACTCACTCACCCTCCATTCTGTCATCTAATCATTTTTTCATCTACATAATATTCTGCTTGTTTTAGTCCGTCCCTCGGACTCGGTATCGTGGCTACCAAATTCCTGAGTGTTACATTAACACGTAAACCGACATGGTTTAAACTAAATTTTAATATTCTTATTTAAAGTCAATAGTAGTAGTTATATTCAAAGTAGCACAAAATCAACTCGACAGTGCCTTCTTTTAGCTTTGACTAAGTATTCATGAAAATTGCGTGTGGCTACTGGTCAGTCTGCAGCATAATCAATCTTCCCTCCATGTACCCCCGGTGGTTCACATGGCTGTTAATGTGTTAAAAGATCGCCTTTGCATGCATTGATATGGTTGACATTTTATCAGGATAGGATAGGTTAGGTATTGTTAGGTTAGCATAGGTTAGGTAACTTTGATGAAATTGATATTGATCGGGTCCACGGTTTTTTATGTTTGACATATAATCAGGATAGCATCGGTTACGATAAGTTAGGATAAAATAGGTTAGAATATGTTAGGTTAGGTTGAAATGTTATGTTAGAATTTTTTAAGCAATGTTGACCGAATTTTTTACGGGTTCACCTAGCTTAACGATGACATTGTCCGTGGAATTTCCACGGGTCCTGCTAGTTCTGCATTAACCTCGTTCCAGCATTCTAGCATTCTTTCTTCTATCATTACTTTTATTTTATTTTAGAACTCATCTATCAAGACACAATGGGAATAAGAGATAAAATTTTTAATTCGATAAGCATTGCCGAATAAGATTGAAAACGACGATATTAAGTAAAAAGATAAAGTACAAATTTCTTCTGCCTAATTACTGATAATCGAAGTTAATCCTACGTTTTCAGGTATTTAAAAAGTGAATGAAATTATAAATCGCTGGTGCCCACAAGTTGTTGTAAATGGCATTATTTAATTTCGGCAGCTATTGATAATTATTTCCAGTAAAGTTTTCAAAGTATTATGAATATTACACGCTCCGAAATAACCATTTTCACTTCTGGGCGGCTCTTCTATTTCAAGTTATCTTCATGGCCAGAACAGAGCATCATCACTTATATTCAACCGTATGATCTTTACAGTCTTATCTTCTCGAGAGGAATTTTGCGTTTCCCTTTTTTTTCCAATTTTGTTTCGAAGAATTCCAATGAATTTCACCACAAATAATTCCCGATTCAAAACATTATATATGCAGTCCTTCAGGGCTGTCCGGGTATCCAGTTACAGGGTAGGCGTAGCGATGGACATACCAACAAATAAGCTAGTAAATCAAGGAGCAAGCAACATTTTGTGTATGATTATGAAATGAATCAATGAATCTATCATCGTTACTGACTCGAGTGTCATTGATAACAGTACTCTGAATACGCCCGCTATTTAGGAACTCTCAGTTTATTGCTCATTTCCATGTTTTTACGGTTTGTCCGTCCAGGATCTGACGCTGTAAACTCGATATCTGAACACTAAATAACGGCCGAAAATTTTTGTTTTTTCTGACTACAGTTGGTTTTGTTTGATTGAAATTTATCCTAGTGTTATCCGAACACAAAACAAAAGAACTGATAGAGGTAAGAACATGTATTGAAGCTTTTCATTAAATGAATTTTCCCGAATGTTTTAGAGCTCTAACACAAAAAAGTTGCTATCTTTGACAACGGGGGTGCGCTAGTGCTTAATAAATAGAGAAAACTTTGAATAGGCATATTGAAAGTCATCTTGTAAAAAACAACTCGGGATCATTCGTCACTGATTAATAATATTTTGTATTATTTCTATAAGATTACGTGGCAAGTTCCTGTACTGTGTAGAATTTTGCCTCGAGTGCAGGTTATTTTACTCATTAGCGTTCTGTATCAGATTTAATTTTCTTCCCTGATTTATATGGTTAACTCAATCTGATTAAATTCTTGCCACTTTACAGGAAATTCAAAAAAATACAATGGTACATTTTCAGGAAATTTCTGAATTGTCAATCCTTGCTATTTGCTTTTTTAGTACATACTATATTTTAGATATCCCATTGTAAACATTGATTCAATTATTTTAATTGGTTCGGAAATAATAATTTCTATTTAATAATGAGGAAAATTCGATTACTTGCCAATTCTGACATCATTGCGAAAATGATCCTAAATTCTTTCATTTTTTTTAAATCCTTCCCACATCCTGCAGACTGTTCCATGTACTCCACCATAGAAGTTCACCTGCTGCGCATCTTCAACTATTCCCAAGAATACGAGGTATGAGGACTGTCAAGGTGCGATTAGTATTAGTATAATTCCCGATTCAAAACATTATATATGCAGTCCTTCAGGGCTGTCCGGGTATCCAGTTACAGGGTAGGCGCTACGTAGCGATGGATGGCCTACCTACTGAAGGACAGAACTATTATTATTATTATTATTATTATATAGGACGTTTCACCACCGAAGACGCTACAAAGACGTTTCATCGGTGTATTCGATGTTCCCTATTTCTTCATTTCTATGCAAATATTTCTGTTATCGCTGTGTGGCGGTATAGTTGCAATTTTGAATGTCGAGGTGCGATGTTATGCAAGTTGTGACAAAAAGAGTAAACTTGGTTTTCCTTTTTATCAGTTCTAGAAAAATATAACTCGTTTATTTTCAATCAACAGTTTTCTCAAAATTCAGTTAAATCTTAAATAACCATTATAGAGGATTTGTTTCAATGGGAAAAGCCTTTTGTGGAAAAATTTTACGTAATTTTCAACCCTCGTTATCTTTGAGGGAGTAGACTCGAGCGTAGATTAGGGCACATCCAACTTCACTTGGGATTTTCGTCGACAAGTGACGCGCACGTTACGTGAAGAAAATACGTCTTGGCTTATTCATTTCGATCATTTCCTTGTAGGACATAGCGAAATGCAAAATTAGTTTAGATAGGTGTGAGAATAGACTGAACATATTACCGTGTACAATATGATGAGTAAAGCGTAGTAATGAACTCGGATCTCTTACAAATTTACGAATTACTCCGAATTTATAACGGAAGAGGCACTGGTTTTACAGCCCTAACGGACTGAGTAGTATCAATGTTATGCATTAAGTTGTTACAGAGCAGACATTACTACTGCTGTCATCTGTGTAAATGATAATTAATGATGGAAATAATCGAAGTGAAAATTACGGGTGAGTTCCTCACGCATGGCAATAAAAAATGTTTTTATAAACACAGAAGGAAATATTTTCACACTGTTTTTGTTTCAGCTCAAATCTGCGAAGTACAACGAGTGGTATGAAGTGACACTCAAATGTCCACCGAACGCACGTTACAAGAAAGATTCATCTCATCATACAACTCTTACCTTGACCTGCGACTTCTCTCACGCATACATACTGAACAACGATAAAATCGAAGAAGACAAGTTGGAGGAGACTCTGAAGGACATAACCGAATGCAAAGGTGTGCTGCAAGTTTGTGCTAGTGCGAGTCCAAAAGGGCTCTGGAAACTGTAGCCCATAGTGAACGGCTGTAGAGTACCACTCCTTAAATGACGCTCTTTCACATTTTGTTTCAATCTCTAGGTGAAATAGCCTAAGACTGTAAACTTAATATTCAGAGAAAACTCTTACACATAACTGTCTACTGACTGTGTAGTGCATTTGGACATGAAAGATTATCGCAAAGCTGGAAAAAATACATCGGGCTGGGAGTTTGCTCTCATATTTCAGTTTCATAAAACCTTACAATAATGAATTCAAATCAAAAAACTTGAAAAAATTTCCCCGAACTGTAGAGGAAAGAAATGTCCCTTTGTCCGTCGAAGCGAGGCTCACATGTAATAATTAACAAAAGAGTGTAAACGATTTTAAATTTATTTGGATTGTCATTGTTTGACGATGGGGGTTTCAAATTGCCCTTGTAGGATAAACAGTGAAAAAGCTTCATTTTTGCTATATTTTTCACAGTTTGCTCCGTGAACGAGTCCAGCATCGCAGAGCAGCTCTCGCGGATTTTCCCCAGCCAGACTTTGCTTGAGGTGAGTGAAGAGAATTTATTTTCAACTTTTTTCAGCCAGAAATCATGTTAAGAATGTAAGAACACTATTTCAAAATCTCACGTCTGGTAACAATGCTATTTCAACATTTTTACTTGGTATATATCTGGTAGGTTTGAACGATACTTTGATGCTTGTGTTATTGAGAAAACTGAAAGTCAGCCAAACGCCAGTTGAGAGAGCAGCTCTCATGTCGCACTCAAGCTTAAATGCTTGAGGCATAATTTTCAGAAAAAGTGAATAGTTTTGAATTTTATTGTAAAAATTTTGAAGTATAAAGTTTGTAGAAACTCTTTCAACTAAAAGTGCACGTAAAGTTACATTTACTCAATTAAGACAATTTATCTTTTATTGCTTAGAAAAAATAAAAGGAAGTATTTTCGCACCTGATCAAACTGTAATGCTACCACTAAGCCACTCAATCAGAAATGCATACTAATCTGACGCTAATTTCTGCACGTAGCGATCGTGCGTTTTGTATAAATTATTTAAAATCTGAACATATCACAGTCCACGTGACTCGTTGGACTAGGAGGAACTTCAAGTTTTCATTAAAACGACCTTAGTGACGGTTCCACGCGTTTATTATGCAACCAATCTGAAGGCTTGAACAACTGCAGTCAACCGAGTAACTTATTGTTTCTTTGCCATTGTTACGCTTGGCCTCATTTTGATGAAAGGTTAAAATTTCTTACGTTTTCAGTTGCCAGATCACTATTGGAACTCTGTTGTTTAATACCTTCTTCATTTCAACTAGTTCAAGTGGGACGAAAACAACGAGAAGTACGAGTTTATCGCCACCTGTCCGGGCGGTGAGCCTCTGATGCGTGATGATGTTGAGGTGGAAAACTTGCACCTGGTGTGCATGGCTGGCCGGTATGAATTTTGTAGCGTCGGCGGGAAGGACTTGTCGGCTGATGACCTGGTGACGCAGTTGGAGACGGTGACCGGATGTCCAGGTGGGTGCTTCTCATCGAGGTGTCTCGAGCAGAGGTTCCCAACTTTTCTCTGACCTTGTACCCATAACTTCCCCTATTTGAAAAAATTATATTCAGCGATGGATATACATATGAACATAAATAACACATAAACATATTTTTCCTTTTTCTTGTTGATATTAAATGTGCATCTTCAGATAAGCAAATGTTCCCCTAGGGTAAATGTACCCCAGGTTGGGAACCCGTAGTCCAGAAAATATAAACAGAATTCAAGGTAAAGTCGATTAAATTCGCTCCCGTAAAAACCTCGTGACTCCACCGATGCTTTTCTAAGTCGTAACCCATAACCACATTTGATGGTTGCATTAATTCATTGAAAGTATTCAGCTCATCATCGTTTGTTGTTCCAGTAATGGTTATTTTTTTTATAGTTGGTTAGTTAACTGCCTTTTCCACCTACAGTAGTGTATTAATGACCCCAGAAATGTCGCAATTTCTTACTTTTTTGAGTGGAGTCTACGAGATATAACCGCACAGCATGCTTCTGATAGCCTTTGTGTGAGCAAAACGAGGGACATGAGTTTGAAAAAATGCTAATGCTAAATGATGTCACTATGTTAGGATTGGGATTAAATTAGTGGTATTGGGAACGTGAAATAATAGCATACGTGGTTGTGCAACTGCAAATTGCGTATTATGATAATTACATTGTCTGTGTTGTTAGAGATGCTATTACGTGCCACAATATGCTTCTGTAAATGAGCGTCAGAGCAAGAAAAGCAGGATGGCCAATTTAGTTAAGACCCACTGGACCAGGACTGATGTTCCTGTTTTTCAGTCTTCGGGTGCGGGTGTTAACAATATACTGACTGTGACATTTCCCATCAAAATGAATCGTTGTGTACGCGTCGAATGTCTACCGAGTTAAATAGTAATTAAGCACGAATTTAAGGAAATGATTGCTGAACTTTACCGTTCAATTATTCTTTTGGAACTAACACAAAAATAGAATAAACATGTTACTAAAAATGTACGTTAACATATCAAGTGTGTGTTGCAATTGTTTCTCATTAACGCTCTTGAATTAAGGTTCTCGTTCATTGATGCTTCCATTGTTTTCATAGGAATGTTAGGTTTGAATATACTGAATTAAGGCAATTCTGGATACAAAATAAAAGAGTCCATTTGAAAACCCTTAAATTATTCCAGGTGAGGGTGGTAATGGGAACCAGCGTCTCTGATTTTATATCAGAAATAATTGAAAATTCTGTTAACCTTCCGCATTAAAAAAAAGAGTGTCGCCAGTTATAAAATACTAGCCCTTTCAAAATACGTGACTGAAAAATGTCAAAACATTAACCGCTAAAAAAAATTCAAGGACTAACAAGTGGAAGATGCGAAGAGGGCTTGAGAGATAGAAGTGGAGAAGGAAAAAATGCACGAGTTGAATGAGAAAAATGGGTAATAGAAGGATAAGATAAGTTTTCCTCGATGTACTTTCATGTTTTCGATGTGTGCATGTCTTTGCATTGCCCCATTTGAACCGTTATGTCATTTGGCTTTCCACTGCAGGACCTGAGGTAATATCGACCAATCAACCATTTTCCTCTTAACAGAGACGACAACAACGTCTGTGAACTCCTCGGATGAATCTACTAAGTCAACTACTTCGACAAGCTCGAATACCAGTGGAGAAATTACCACAGCAACCACTGCATCTGCCATTGGCAACACATCTACTACGGGCCACGCATCTGCCATTGGCAACACATCTACCACGGGCGACGCATCTGCCATTGGCAACACATCTACTACGGGCGACGCATCTGATACTGGCAATACATCTACTACTACTATGGCTCCCATTGAGATTGACTCGTCAACTGAAAGTGGTTCGTCTTCTGAGAGTGGTTCATCCACTGACGTTTCCACCGCATCTACTGAAGTTGACAGCAGTGTAACCTCACCACTACCAGCTAACTCTACGGCGCAGTCTACCGAGATACTAGCGTTTACCTTCGAACCAGGTAATATATTTTATACTTCTTAGTGGAATTCGTGTTTTTTCCCAAACGTCAAGTAATTCCTAATAAAAAAAATAATAATCAACATTTACGGACTTTATAATCGGGTTTGAACCCCCTCTTTGCAAACTGGACTGCAATGCACGATTGTTTGTTTCATTAATGCATCCAAGGGTTTTGAAATTATTCACGTCTAAATTAGCAGGTAAACACTTATTTAAAATAAAATCCATCTAACGTAGGTTGTGGTTGATCTATCATAAAATTGATCTTTAGCTCTGCATTAAACAGGATAAAAATAGTGAGATACAGTCACATTCATCACATGCTTGAGTTCTGTTTATTTTGGCATCTGAAATCGGAAATTGTTCAGATTGATCGATTTTTGATCAAATTAAGGCTGCGTAAATTAAACAAACGATTACAAAAAGGCTTACACCTAACAAATGATCCCAGGTACAACTACGAAGAGATTTTCGGTTTTCATCAATATTTAAGAATCTCTAATTTAAAAATCTGTCACAAAACATTGGTTTTCAGCTTGGTTTATGGCTTTCCAAAACAATTAGCAGTATTGAATAGTATGAAGGTAAAATTACAAGGTACACCATGCACATAGCAACAGGGACTGTGCGGGCTGCATAAAAATGCTCACTTCCATCCTTGATTTCAAAAGAACCAAAAGATGAGAATTGGGGCACACAATGATCGAAGCTCATTGAGATAAATTTAGCGCTCAAAAATGTTTTTTGTCAGTTTTCTGGTAAGTTGCTTTGCTTATCTGCAATTTCAGGCTTACATCTGCTGGGAATTTTCATTTCTTAGTCACATGCAGAATGTGGCTAAACATTTTATTTATCAAATACAAAAAAATCCTTGCTATTCAACGTTGTTCTTCGTCTAATTTCTTTTACAGAGGTAAGTGCTTTTTTTCAGGCCCGTTCGACTCCTCTTCCAGGTTCCAAAGTTTGTAATAACTGCTAAGTTTTCTTAAATTAATTTTCATTGTTACTTCAGGCCAGCAGATCTTGCTCTCTGACAGCGGCTGTGGAGCTGCCTCAGCCATGTTGCATGCGTCCATCTTTTTCTACCTTGCAGGAATGAAAATAATTAATTCTTTTGTATTTGACAGTCACTTCGATTTCGCTGCGTTAGTTAACATTTTTATTAGCTTTTGAATTTTTTCGCTCACAGATGTCTTGGGTTTTAAATTTTTTGATGTTTATTCTGAACAGCATTCAAATTTACAAACATTTTTTAATAATTTTACATGTAAACGACTGGTCATTTCAAGTTTTTTTGGAGCGAGTATGTTTCATCATTGTGATACGTGGGAATGTGTGTGTGTGTGTCTGTGTGTGAGTGTATGCGTGGTTGTATTTAAATGCGCATTAATATAGATTGTGTTAAAAATAGTTAATTAGGGTATAAATTATTCCCTGAAAAGTGAGTTTGATTTTTATTCATTCTACAACTTCGCAGTCAACATCCAGAGGGAGTCACCCAAAGAAGATCATTTCAACAACATCTTGTTCAGCATGCGCTGACGAATGCCACACACTCCGAATAGAAACTCGCAGTGACGAAATGAAAAGAAATGAGTGAGCCACGTTGTTCAGTCAATTGCAGATAAGGTTAATTTTTGCCGAAAAATCCCTAAATGTTCCAGAAAAACGTATAATTGACCCAAATTTCGCTCAATCCTTCGTGATATAACTCAAAATGGCATCGGCAGTGATGACCGTGGTGAAATGACCGGAAAGAACAGCAAATTCGATCGAAGATAACAATCTATCCATCTTTATATTAATGTCTTTAAACTCTGAAAGCTTAGTTTGTTAGCATGTTTAAGCATGTTAGCAGTCCGAGTTTTGCTTTCAACAATAATTTTGGCGAAATTGAGCATTCTTTTTCAGTAACAACATAGAACAAAATTCACTCTCTTTATTTTGACACAAAGAGAAAAATATCACGAACCTTCTCACAAGTAAGCTGTACTGTAGACACGATACGTTCCAAATGTCGACTTCCAGAAGAAATTCGCACGCGACGAAATTCGAAAAATATTAAACTCGAACAGTGACCAACGATTGTGCGATTTCAACGGCAAATGAAAAAGAATCTTCTAATGACTCATGAAATATACCTCCAAACAAATGCATTAAACATAATTTTGAATGTAATTTAAAAGAAAATGTTTCGAAAATCGCATTGTTTCAGTCACGATTTACAATGTTAATTTGGTTCTGAAGTCTTTTATTGAAGTTAGCCATGATAATCTGATTGATGTCACGCGGAACATGAATTTCGTGAGTTATTGCTGCCTTGAGACCAAGGGCACCTCCGATGAAGGGGTATGAAAGGGTATGAAGGGCACCTCCGATATCATCAGGAATTCTTATAAAACAAAAGTTTCTGTGCCGGTCTGGCAGTAACACTTGCGATGTTCAACGACCACTAATAAGTGAAAAGTTCTGGGGGGAGGTTAATTTATTGTGCGTCTCTGGAGATTTCAGGTTGTGGGCTGGACAGGATATGTGACTCTGAGATGCGTGAGTGAGGGTATTCACTCTCCAAGAGTGGTCGCTTTCAGAAGCGAGTCTCCACAACCGGCCCGCCCTTCTGTGTGAATGGGACAATCGAGCTTGGGCTGTGAATATCAGTTAGTGATTTAATGGCGGCTTTAAAGCTAATTGAATTGCATTCACCAGTGCTGAGTCATTCAATAATGTTTTCTGTGTGTCGGTAGGAAATGTACGTTTTTTGGGGAAAAAAAAATTACTTCAGCTTTTAGCAATTTTTAGCAGTATTGTACCAGATATTATGCCTTGAAAAGATCTGGGAAATGCGTCGGAGGGTGTGAAATAAGTATTCTAAGATAATTGTAAGTTAAAATTAGCGAAATTATGCTAGTTCACATCATGAATATAAATAACATTGATATTCCACATGAACTATTTTAATTAGTAACCGTGCAACACACGAGTAAAAAGCACACAGCCTTGAATAGTTAAATGTTTTCTAACGTTTACATTCCCTCTAATTCAAGGTAAAACTTTTCGACCTCTATTAGTTTTAAGTTGAAGTTATGGAAAAGTTCATGGGGGGGGAAGTGCAGATTTACTCTGGATGGTTGACCACTACAGCCCATCGACAGTCAGCAGTGATCTCTTCTGTCGTCTCCACGGTGCCTCTGAAATCATCCTCATCTGACGCGGTTGCGGTCAGTCATCGGAGTCATGAGAAGAAAGAAAGAAAAGAAAAATCAGTTAATTTCCAATGAGTGTACATCAAACTCATAACATCGGATTTAAAAACCTCATAACATAAAGATCATTTTCCTAAACACACATAAATATTATTAAATTTATGTCAATAGTTCAACAAGCGTTTGAGAAAAAAACGCTTCTGTTAGTGCACTCATACACTGATAAGTACGAATAATTAGCTTACGGTTTTACGACGCAAGAGAATAATTTTGAATGATGAATCGGTGGATGAAATTAATAATATTAAAAGGCTGTTGTAGTATAAATTTAGAACTCTATTTACATGCTTACCTTATGAACTACAGTGACGAAATGTGACGAAAAACTCGCAGTGACGAAATGAAAAGAAATGAGTGAGCCACGTTGTTCAGTCAATTGCAGATAAGGTTAATTTTTGCCGAAAAATCCCTAAATGTAGTCACTAGCTCAGGAGAAAATTTTTCAACACACCACACTTACATGATATTTTCTACAAAAATAATGCTGGCTGAGCCAGGAACAAGAAAAGGATTATTCCAAATTGCTAAAACAAAACATTTTAAAACTCGAATGGACCGATTCAGGAAATTGACTACCTAATTATAACTGTCACACTCTCGAGCGTCACACAAGGCCATAACAAACACAAGTATGGTAACATTGTATAACAAAACTTTATACGATACGAACACATGGTAACATTGTATAACAAAACTTTATACGATACGAACAAAAACACTGAAATAAACATTTGCAATGTTGAGCCCGTATCTCAATGCTATTTTCCGACAACTGATGGGATGAAACCTTACTTAGATATTAATGGTGCGAAAAAAAATCACTATTATGAAAAATCACCGCGTCCGTCTGTGTGACCCCCTCTTCTAATCAATAGATTTGATAGCAACAAGGATAAAGCTCAAGAAATACAAGAAATTATTCTATTGCATTATTTTTCTGTGGCGGTCCACTTCCCTCACACTTGCATTATGGTATCCAAAATATGCAATCGGCTTATTTTTGCGAATAGAAATTTTCTTTAGAGCTTTCTCAGTGGAAATTCATCTTCTTGCTTTGTTTTTTATTTGATAATGCGAAAAGAAATGTTTTAAAATCGTTTAACCAGTATCCTAGCTACCACTTAGTATAAGGCCCAAGATTTTGGAACTTGAGTAACTGTTTTCGAAATTGCAAATTCTTGAAAAGCTTTGAAGAGATGATAGACGACATTTCAGAATAAAATTCCTGCAAAACTATGGATAGAAATGTGTCCAACCGCAAGAGAGAAGCAGCAAGGTTTTGAAAGCAAGAAAAACGCCGAAGACGATATGATGAACAACTCGAATTTAAATGGCAAGACGAAGCAATGCTGCTCGCCAACGAGAAGCTAGAGCTAACCTGACCGTTGAACAGCGTTTGGAAATTCTACGGAATAATGCAGAGCAACACCGAGTTGCTAGAGAGAGCTTAACACATGAAAGAAGCGAGTAAGTTCTTCGGCATGACGCTGAACATCATCTAGGGAAACGAGAGAATATAGAAACTCAAGAAAGCAGGAATGAAATTCTTCAGATCGATGCTGAACAATTAGATCGGTTTTTCTCTCAAAAACCAAAGATATTGTATTAACCGTATATTAACGGGCATTGAACTAGTTTTAAAATTCAAATCCTTAGTTTGTAGACAAATACGGGCCTCGTAACCGCTCATGTCAATGTTTACCCAAAAAAATGAGAGAAGAACATTAAAATTTATTCCTTTGGTCAAGTTACGCTACGTTAAATAACGGTAAAGATAATCTATACAATAATAAGAGCCGCGTCCGCCTGTCTGTCCGAAGCCGGCCAAAAGTGTGTGATGAGCGTATCTGTGATACAAGCTTCATCAACTCCACAATTTCAGTGTATTAATCCATCAGATTCGAGTAGGAATGAATATCACGTGAATTCTTAGGAAATAGGAACGTGTGTCGTGTGATTTGTCGAACATTATTATACATTTTTGACGGGCCGTGCGCACTCGGCCATCAACTCTCGAGAGATTGAATTTTATTTATTTCTTACGGCCTTTTTTTCACTTCACTCACCTCCTTTTTTATTTCAAATTAAGGGGATTGGACTTTTAAATATATAATAATAAAAAGTACAATGATAGTCACACACATGTAAAACGTTCTTAATGGTCACTTATACTGACAGATGAGTTTTGGCTTGTGAGATAGCTGGAAATAATGTTGGAAGTACAGCGGGCGGAAGTAAATAATTCTACATTAAAAATTGAATGGTCGACATGTTAGAAATCTGAAGCTATTTTATTTTACATGCATATCGAAATAGTATTAGGAATCAACCACAAAGAATATGCTTCAACCACACAAAAACCTTATGAAATTTTCTACATAAATAATGTTGACTAAATAAAAGGGAAAGAAAGAAAAAAGTTTATTTTCAGCAAAGATGGCTCAGCAAATTTGTCACAACATTGGTTACTGAATAATTCTTAACTTGGCGGTCTTCAATTTGAGCTAAAACCATAAAAGGCATTTTTAATAGCCATGCCAATAGTTAAATAAAATTTCGAGGGAAAAATATAAAAGTGTTCCCTTGGTTGGTTTACTCTGTGTTTAAATGCTTATGAATACAGAAGGCAGGGAAAAGCGTGAGCAGCAGATCATCGGGGTTCACAGCAACGGAAAAATGCGCAGCACAACTTGGTGCACTGTAAGGGAAGATCCACTACACACCGTGGTGCACTGCGAGGGAAGATCCACTACACACCGTGGTGCACTGCGAGGGAAGATCCACCACACACCGTGGGGCACTGCGAGGGAAGATCCACTACACACCGTGGGACACTGTGAGGGAAGATCCACTACACACCGTGGGGCACTGCGAGGGAAGATCCACTACACACCGTGGTGCACTGTGAGGGAAGATCCACTACACACCGTGGTGCACTGCGAGGGAAGATCCACTACACACCACAAGTCTGCTTCTAATGGAATCATTAAAGAAAACCGAATTGTATTGACCAGTGCTGAGTCATTCAATTCCCTCAAAGTGTTATTTGTGCAGTTGTTTAAGCTATTAAAAACATTTATTTACAAGACTGAAAATAAAAACATTAGAGTATAAGATAAAAAGTTAGAGTGATAAGAGAAACGTTGGAATGACGATGAAAAGATACAATAGAATGAAAAAAAGTAGATATAGCTCAAGGTTACAAAGTTGCCTACGTTACAAAGGTTACAAACTTGCGGTTGCAAGGTTACAAAGTTGCGACGCATCCTGATTACAAAGTTGCAACGTCACTAAAGAGAAATCGTTATCAAATATAAAGTAAACGATGAACTACGATGTTCTGCTGGTCGCAATTGTCACTACCTCCAGTATTTACAAGCAAAAGTTCCCTCGGTTGAATTAGGCATTAAGTGTCCACCAATATTACAGATGCTAGAGATTTTTGCCAGCATGCCGCAATGTAACAGTAATGATAGACAAAGTCAAGCTGACGATTTTTCCAGGGCACACGATCCCGTTCTACTAACAGTAGTCCATTTTGAAAGCAGGGATAGCTCTTACATATCATGTATTTCTCGTGAATTAAAAATTCCAATTCCCATTGTTCGAGGTCCAATATAACGCAGTAACTTGGCTCCTGACGTTCCAGTATTGGCATCTCATCAATTCTGCTGACTTTTCTCAAGACGAAAGTTTTACAGCGGCGGTATAACAGCCATTAACTTTCCCGTTGTTACTCCGATGACGTGCCGAGGAAATGTACTCAAAACGAAATATGTTGCTAGTTAACTTAAATGCCAATCAAAAAATAACTCGTCAAATCCAAAGGACAAAAGAGGTCTTATTTCTTGCCTGCCACATCTTGACGAATAGGTTTAATGATTGAGTTTGATGATAAGAAGAAGTAATGAAGAAAAGGGTTACTAGCGCATTAGTAACAAAGCCTATAATGAGATAAAAAATTACAAGATAAACGAAAAATTGAGTTTCTCTTTTCTACCGAAGAATTCCGTCGTTTGGATAAACTTTCAAACTACATTTTGCGCTGAATGTCGAATTACGGCACTTGATCATGGATCATATAATGTTCGTTCTTAGACCATCGAAACTATCATCAGCGCCGTAGTTATAACTTTGTATTGCTTCCGTGAGGCCAAGTTCCGTTAAAAGTTTTGCAAAACACACGCGCCTTTATGGCTGCCCTGTGATGAGCAGCGAAATTTGGAGTGGGTAGCCGGGAGAAATAATTGAGGTCTGCATCGGCTGGAAAAGTTGAACATTTCGCAGTGAGGAGGTCAAATTTTTCTGCAAAAATGCTTAATAGTTGAGAACTTTTGACGCACGATGGGAGGTATTCGTTTCGTTTTCTCGTATAGCATCTTTCCCATTATGATGTTACTTGGGTCTGTATCATATACAGATACAGAACAGAAACACCATGGCGAACGGATTAGTGCTGGTCGACATGTCAGAAAGACATGTCCGACTACTGAATTACTTTGGAAAAAATTTAGCTCACTACTGAATACTCAGCAGAGATTTGCTGGTTGTTTCAGCTTCTGATTGTGATAAATTAAAATCTTACTGAGTATACGATAGTGAATGAGCCTTCATAATCGCAACTGAATTTTTACCTTGGCGCAAACTTTAGCTGCAGTAATGTTAAGCATCTGAGGCTGAACAATAGTACCTGAGTCTAGTAGGATATCGGAGTCTATACTATACTCGTAAAGTGTAGTATTACAGTCCAGAAATGTTAAGCATATGAGGCTGAACAATAATACCTGAGTCTAATAGGAAATCGGAGTCTATAAAATAATACACCCAGGAAGTATAGTAATGTATAGACTCCGATGTCCCACTAGACTCAGGTATCATTGTTCAGACTCATGTGCTTAACATTACTCAAGCTAAAGTTATGTTGCTCGTTAACTAAAGCAGCAAAAGACAGCAGTCTCGGAAGATCCAACTTCACTCATGGGTCCTCGATTTGCGTCGACAAAGTACGTCCATCATTACGAACTCGATGAAGTATTCCACACAACATCATTTGTTCTTCAGCGTTCAGCGACCAAAATTTGAGGTAAAGTTGGACTTCGAGAACTAGCACCATCGATCACCGCACGTTTTTGCGATCAAATCTTCGCCATGGAATTTTTTCAGCCGGGCATTTGCTACTGGACATGAACCTCGTAAGCAGTTTCTAATGTAGAATACCATCGCTGTATGAATTGCAAACTAGGCTGGATGGGCACATTTGATGCGAAAATATCTGCAGCGCTTCTGCCACGCCGCATTGCGCCATTTGCTGTCAGGGCTCGTGGTGGGTCGCACAGCTGCAGCTTGCCGAGTACCTGTACTTTGTTGGCTTGATTCAGGTTCGTCCTATTTTGATCGTGAGTTTACGATAACTTGTGTCTTTTTAGTGTTTTTTCTGCACACATACAATAGATATTGTTCCATCGCAGACTTGCTCACAGCAGGTTTTCTTCACAAAGAACATTTTCGTAAGTTTAATTTTTAAAATTCTCAGTCACTAATGATCATCCTCTCCTCTGCTAATGTTCTATCTGCATTTTAACCTGTTCCCACAACAAGTGAAAACATTGCAGCCATCCCATAACAAGATTTCAGTGAATGCTAGATTCTTGAATATCGTAATTTCGTTAAAGTGTCATGCAGCGTGCATTGGGAGTCACGCATTTCGTCAACATTTATCATCTTGTTGAAGTGATAAGGTGTCGTTATCGTTTTTTTTCGCTGTGGATTTAGAAAATGTATTTTTTTTCACAGTTGTTTGCACGCACAAAACGGAGAGGACTCGCGTATCATGCACGACAGTTACCAATGTGCTCTTCCTATATTTTTCACACATTAAAATTACACAAAATTTGAAAACTAATGTGTATGAGTTAAATTTTCCAATCCTGTCAATAGAATAGAATAGAATAAATTCAATTCTTCTACTCAAATATTTACAAAAATTGAGTTTAAGAAACTAATCAGTTCGACTTCGAATTTTTTAGAATGTTTTAAAATTTAGAGAAATTAATCTCATTTCTGTAATTTTCCCATTTTCATGCCTGCGATACATTCGTGCTTTTTCACTTACTTCGTTCAAAAATAAATTGCATGTAACGATTATGCGATCATGATTTTTTCTATGAACCCTCTCTAAATTAACGTAGAATTAAACAGCAGCAAAAGACTGCAGTATTTTATGCCAACTGAATCTGTTTTACATTATTTTAATCTGAGTAATATTAAATTTTTGAATTTGAATGGTAGTATTGGAGTCAGTAGAAATTGAAATGAGTTTTTATAATTAATTTTAAATTAGTTAAGCACATACGTGGACTCGGAAGGGAATAGCTCTGGAACGTTTGCGACTACTGAATGCTCAGCAGAGATTTGCTGGTAGTTTCACCTTCTGATTGGGGCAAATTAAAATCTTACTAAAAATTTAAAGAAATTTATTTAAGATTTGATATTTTTCCAACGTTTTCTGCGGTTGGGAATTCTGACTGTGATTCGATTCCAAAACAGGATGTATTCACTGAGAATAGATTAAAAGACGTCAGCCGAGCTCTTTCTATTGTGTGTCGGTTCATTTTGTTGAAGATTAGCTATGCTTCGGGTACTGTTGCGTTCTTCAACCCATCATGACTTGCTCATCTCAACTTACTTGAGCTGGGAATTTTAAAATTCATCCGAACAGCATGAGTTTTTTTAACTTGTTGCTATATTTTCCAGGAATAGATTTGTTTGATTGATTTCGTAAATGTTGTTCAACACGATTTCAACTTAGAATTCATTTTTTTGGGGGAAATATGTTTACTTAGAGAGCATTTTAAGGCTAAAAATACATGAATCAAACAGTTTGCGGGCTTTTTGTCCGTACATTGGAAAAACTTGAATTTTTCATATTTTTGGTTGGAACAGTTTTAATATTTTTATGCGCGGCTTTGGGAACACTCCGAAGGAAAAATGAGTTGGCAGTTTATAATTTGAAATACATTAACTCATTTTAGTTTGAAATTAATCAGTCAAAAGAAGTTAATTGCACAAAATAGAACGTGGAAAATTTAGCTCATGGACATTTTAGAGTACCGATGTGATGAAAATTTTTTAAATTTTGCGAAAACTCATCGACAAAGTGACTTTTCCCGCAGTCCGGAGTCGCTTACGCACATTTAATTGAATGCCGTTTTATTGAGTTTTTCAGCAACTTTTGCTGTGTGACGCTCATTGTAACTAGGGAGTAGGCAGTTTTCCTTTTTTTCTTATTGACTTAATTCAGTCATTAATTCGAAAAGTACATGTATTCAATAAAAAATTATTCTTTTACTCACACAAATGATTTACACGCATTCGGCTTATAGCTTTTGATGAATTTCCAATTTTTGCGACTGTTTCCCTTTCTTTTTACTGTCGATACAAATTTATTTCTTGTGTGTGTCTCTCATGTTAAGTTTCTAAGAAACTATTGCAGCAGAATTTTTTTTACCAGCTGTTATTTTTTTTGCGGCCGAAATAGACCTTTTTAGTAACATATTACGCTTCATAATATTCCTCTTTATTTCTTAAACTGTGCTTGAATACATATTCTTCATTAATTCACTTTTATTTCTTGATTAATTTCTTTGCTTTTATTTTTGGTAGAACGTTCATCATCTGTGGAAACACTCGGTCAACCAAAATACCAGCTGCGGACGGCAGTCCAACAGCGGCCAAAATGAGACTTTCGGCTGCTATTTTCCTGCTCTGCCTGCATCATCCCGCCCGCGTCTGGGGCGTTAAAAATCCGGGCACTGGTGAGTAATGAAAGCATTCGTACGTGTAATCTTCCCCAGAGCGGGATCAAGTCATTCCCAGTCTAACTTTTTCGCCGCCTGCATGCATGCTTTACAATGCCTAAGCGATTTAATCGCTTAAATCGCTTAGGCGGCGCAAAACATGCATGCAGGCAGCGAAAAAGTTAGACTGGGTTAAGTCACGACGTTTTTTACACGACGCGCCGTTTATACGACGCGCCGCTGCCTGCAAATCGAGGTGAACAACATGTTCTCTGCTGGTCTGTCGTGCAATCTTCAACTGCTACGCAAGTTGACGGGATTTTGACTCGCGCAGAATGTCCTCTTTCGCGCCAATGATTTTTACTTTACTACAAATGAAGAGTTCGTAATTTACGCTTAAACATTCCTCAAGAGGCAGTTCCTAAATGGAAAACTAGGATCTCAACATCAATTTTGTTCTTCCACATGCAGGTACCATACAACTAAAAAAATAATTGTACACATGAGAGATGTCTTTGCCAACGCGTATTCTTCGTTCGGTATGGTCACTTCTATACATTTTTACATTCTACATAACCATAAACTTTTCATCTCTTTACACTCTTCATAGTGGTACGTTAGTTCTCGAAATTTTCATTTACTACTGAGTTTTTTTAGGAAATCCCTGATCGTCTTTATTCTCCAAGCGTTCAAATTCTTCGGTATTGTTTCTAATTGGTCCATTCAATTTTGTCAATAACCTGCAAAACTCCGAATTATTCAACTCTGAAAAAGTTCTTTTGCCGTCAAAATAAGTATTTACTCTTAACCATAGCCCGTCTGAAACTCACTACCACGCTCGGAAGTATTCGATCAGCCACACGATAGAACTTTTTATCTGAGCTTTAGATTAAATGTTGCACCCATAAAATGCGCGAAAAATTTGATAGTTTTCACTTTTTTCATACAATCTGAAGTTCCTTTTAGCAATCTCTTCACATTTTTCGATAATTGTTTTCCCCACGTTCTTTTTTTAATTCCCTCGCACTCCTCGATATGAAACTTTTGTTTACGACAAAGTTCAAATGAGCCCTTCTGTTTACGACTTCTCAATTTAAATCAAAGAGAAATTCTTTCTCCTTTCTATCTGTGATTTGAGTAATTCAATTTTTCATGTTCCGCTTTTACCCTAATTTATATTATTTGAAGCATATGTTCTCTGTAACTTAACATAAGTTTTTAAGATAAGACCTGCGTTTTGGTCATAGCCTGGCACACTTGGAATAAATCTTCTACATTGAACATTCCTTCACGATCAAACGTGGTCTGCACTTTACTTCTATTTTTGTTTTATCGCACATTTCCACGACGTTTTTATTGAGCGTGTAAATGTAGTCACGCCATCTTTGAAATTTATGTACACTCAAAGAAAAAATACTTATCGTTCCACACGAACCACCGCAATCAATTTAGACATGTTTTTCAGCGACACACATAATAGTCAGATCACTCTGCTTCAACTTGAAACCATAGAAAAGCAATGTATTCCAAAAATGTGCAATTCATTTGCCCGTTCTATAGCAGTCAAGTCACAGGGCCTATCTAATCGAGCTAATCTTACTTGTTCTAATTTGACAATTATTTTCTTTCAATAAACAACCTCTCGCAAAGGAAAATTACGCTCCAAACTACTGATTTCAAACTTATATTGAAATGTGTGCTTGAAAAACAGTTATTATTGTGGATAGGAGTGACTCTTACCCCACTCAAGTCGTTATACACGACTATACTACAAGCATAAGGTCAAAAGTCAATTTCATTTTGAAAAGGCCATGTGGTACCTTAGCAATAGAGATAATTAAAGTGAATAATTTGTAAAGTAATTTAAAAAAAAGATCCAGTAAGATTTTAGAGGACATTGCTATAAAATGGTTTTAATTTTTTCAGAGAAGTTTCAAATTTTGTTGCATACATGAATGTACTTTTTCCTTTTAGGCAAACCTATCAACATAAAAACTAAGCTTAGCAAGGAATAGGAATTCTCTGATTTATCACTGGATAGTTTTTATTCCAGATAATTATTTCACTTGTGCATCTCCATCAGGAGTTCCTGGTTCGTCATCGTGTGACTGGAATTTAGCAAAAACAGCTGAAGAGGTGCTCAAGAACATGCTGAACCGGACCGAACTGAAAAACGTAAGCTGTCGTGTTCCTCTGTAGTATGAGACGCATGTCGAGACCGTTTGAATAAGGCTAGCGTACATAGCCAGCGTGTGGCATGAAAGACGTGTGAATGCGTCCAGAGCATAGCCAGCGTGTGGCATGAAAGACGAGTGAATGCGTCCAGAGCATAGCCAGCGTGTGGCATGAAAGACGTGTGAATGAGTCAAACGCGTTTCCAGAATGTGATACCTATGGCGTTTGAACAAATCGCGACTTGAGCACGTATCTAATTTCCCAAACTTTGGAAAAAGCCGAGTGCACAAGTATATATAATACTCATAGCAAAAAAAGATATTTTAATCTGCCAAGAATGATGTAAAGTCGTGAAAAGAATCAGTATTTATTTAAAAGAGACGTATGAGCATTACAGAAAAAAACTGAGCGCTTGATGCAGAATTGTTAGAATGAGTAAAACATAAATTATCAGATTCAGAGGTATTCAGCAATTACTTTCTCTTAACAAAATGAGTTATTTTGTGCCACAGGCTAACATGAAATCATGTTTTACGAGCTAGTCAGAAGTTCTGACCAATGCTGTGCAAAGAAAATAATGTAATATGAAATGATGTAAAATAATCTATATATTAATACGCTTAAAACTAAGTTCGTGTGTAACGCTCTCATCCGAGTTTGCGGTATCATGGATACTGAATTCCTGAGTGTTACATAAAAAGATCGCCTTTTCATGCATTGATACGTTTGACATTTTATCAGGTTAGCATAGTTCAGGTAATGTTGATGAAATTTTTCATGGTTCTATGGTTTTTATGTTTGGCATATTATCAGGATAGCTTTGGTTAGGATAGGATAATAGGATATGTTAGGTTAGGATGGGTAGGTTAGGATGGGTTAGGTTAGAATATGTTATGTTAGAATTTGACAGGAAATGTTGACGGAATTTTTTCACGAGTCCAACTAGCTAAACGATAACATAGCTTAACCCATTGATTACGACAATTCAAATAATTCAGGATAAGATACATTAGTATAGGTTAAATTAGGTTAGGTTAGAATAGGATAGGTTAGGATAGGTTAGGAGGGGATAGATTAGGATAGGATAGTTTAGGATAGGTTAGGTTAGCATAGGTTAGATAATGTTGATGAAATTTTTTCATTATTCCATGATTTTTCATGTTTGACATATTATTAGGATAGCTTTGGTTAGGATAGGATAGTAGGATATGTTAGGTTAGGATGGGTTTGGTTAGAATATGTTATGTTTGAATTTGTCAGGTAATGTTGACGGAATTTTTTCACGGGTACACCCAGCTAAACGATGACATTGCTTGACCCATTGAGTACGGCAATTCAAAAGATTTAGATAAAAATTTCCTGAGTAAAAGTTTTCAGTAGCCTGAAATATCAATAAATTTGGCATGATGTGGGAATTTCTCTTTAAGCTCGCGCCTTCTTCATTATTTTAATTTTCAAAAATATTCAACCTTAAATGCTAAAATGCTTTGCAAGTTAAATTTTCGATATTGAAAATAAAGTTTTTGAATTTACAAAGAAATCAGTAAAAAGTTTTTGCCCGAACTTATCAAAAATGAAGCCAAGGTCAGAAAAAACTTGCTAAATCTGAATAGAAAAGTTATTGAATATGTTGCTCAGACTCTGTGGAGTGTGCTTAGAAGTCATCAATGGTAATTTACGCGAGTAGGCTTCTGGAATGTCTAAAAAGTTGTTTCATGAAATCGATTAATTTCCCTAATTTTGTTATTTGCTTCAAATATTTCCGCACAAGTTAAATTACTTTAAAATTGTGTCAGATACCCTAAACTGGAAGCACTAGCCGTCTTGGCATCAGAGTCCCGTCAGTGCCTAAATGGTTAAGTTAGGTTGGGATAGGTTAGCATAGGTTAGGTAATGTTGATGAAATTTTTTCATGGGTCCAAGATATTTTTATATTTGGCATATTATCAAGATAGCTTCGGTTAGGATAGGTTATGATAGAATATGTTGTATACATGTTATGTTAGGATGGGTTGATTACATACCTTTACTGTTTGTTTGCTTGTGTGCTTTACTGAGGATAGGTTAGGATAGGATAGGTTAGCATAGGTTAGGTAATGTTGACGGAATTTTTTCGCGGGTCCACGTTTTTTATGTTTGACATATTATCATGATAGGTTTGATTAGCATAGGTCACGAAGAGATAGGTTAGGATAGCTTAGGTTAGAATAGAAAATTAGAAACTTAACCATGTTAGAATTTTTTAGGTAATGTTGATGAAATTTTTTCACTGGTCCACGGTTTTTTATGTTTGACATATTATCAGGATAGGTTCGGTCAGGGTAGGTTAGGATATGTTAGGTTAGGATATGTTAGGTTAAGATATGTTAGGTTAGGACATGTTAGGTTAGCATAGATTAGGTAATGTAGACGGAATTTTTTCATGGGCTTGCGGTTTTTTATGTTTAACATATTATCTGGATCAGTTCGATTAGGATAGGATATGATAGGTTAGGTAGAATATGTTCTGTTGGAATTGGGAAGGTAATGTTGACCGAATATTTTTCACGGGTCCACCTAGCGTAACGATGTCATTGTCCGTGGAATTTCCCCGATTCCTGTTTGTATAATATAATATGATATAAAATAACGTAATTTAATGTAACATAATATAATATAATATCATATAATATAATATCATATAATATAATATAAAATAATATAATATAATATAATATAATATAATATAATATAATATAAAATAAAATAAAAGATTAAAGTATATAATATAATATAATATAACATAATATAATATAATATAACATAATATAATATTATATAACATAATATAATATAATATAATATAATTTAATATAATATAATTTAATAAAATATAATATAATATAATATAATATAATATAATATAAAATAAAATAAAAGA
>JACJUY010007611.1:30335-42756 GCA_014220935.1 Platorchestia sp. MABIK
AGTGGTGGGGTGTGGGGTGAGTGGCGGGGTGTGGTGTGAGTGGCGGGGTGTGGGGTGAGTGACAAGATATATGGTGAGTGGATTATGTGGTGAGTGGAGTGTGTGGTGAGTGGAGTGTGTGGTGAGTGGAGTGTGTGTGAGTGGAGTGTGTGGTGAGTGGGTTGAGAGGTGAGTGGCGGACAGTATTGTCAGAGGTTGACTAAATTTCATCAATGATGGAATAAATGTCGCTATGGGAAGAGCCACAGAATACAAGGGCTTTTGGTGCTTAGATTGTTTAGATTAATACGTTGTGAACCTTAACTGAAACATTTGTGCGAAAATTTCTTCGAAAAATATCGACATTTGTTCAAATTTAAGAAGACATGGTCGCACTTGCGGTTAAATGTTCATTGAGTTGCTAAAGCATTAGGCACTCAGGATGAACTAAAGAACCAGTCAAAAATTTTCAAACCTGAGCAAAAAAAATGGTACTGCTCGTGTCATTTCTCATACCTTTACACGACTTTTCATCATAGGCTCCCGAGCGGCATTCACTGAGAAGTGCACGTGAAAATCAGTCGCGAAATACGAGCCTGTGTGATGCGCCAACTTTACAGCTTCAAAATATGAACGTCTGCAGAAGACTGCAGGCGGAGAAAAATTACGATGAAAATACGAACACATATGTTGTACTAGCTTTGTTCACTCAAAATATCCACGAGACGCAAAATACAAAAATGTTTTCAGTGCACCGCAGAGTTAATTTACGTAAAGAGTGTAAAGTGGGATGAAAGTTTTGTCGTTTTCGGGATTCTTCGTATCGTGCTCTGTGGTGATTTCGGGTTCACGAAACGAGTCGCTCAATAACCGATACTTTTGATAGAAAAGTAGTGCTTCGAACTTTGGCAATTGAACACAATCATGCAGGGGACATCAGCAGTCCGTTCGCTGGTAATTACGAATAGGAACAAGTAGATAGCGGTATTCCATAATAGTTTTCTTCGTGAATGTGAAGGAAATGATTTTGTGTAAAATTTTCCGTTAAAGAAGTATTGGTTGCTTCCAGACTTGTATGTAGAGTGCGTGTAAGGTATTCAGGCTTCTGCATTTTCTAAAATACATTGGTGAATAGATGGAAGATACAGCAACGGGTTTTGAGGAGAAACTCAATTTTTCTAGAAAAAATTTTCGACTCTGCATTTCCCATAAGAAATTTAGATTTCATCCTTCCACCGATTTCTGGAGAAGTGGCAAAGGCTTGTTGGTATCGAGAAATTAAGTTTTAAATTCCAACATATATATAAAAGGCTAAATTCACATTTTCACACATGATTGGAGTTAATAAAATATTCATGAGCGATTTTAAACCTATGTAAATATCACCCCTGCTGGCAGCACCTGGCAATTGCTCACAGAAAGTATGTTGAATTTAGAGCCGTATTCATGCCAGACAGTCACGTGGTACAAAACATTTACGCAGGCCGGAGAAAATAGTGTAGTTGTTTTCAACATCTTCTTAAACTGCAGAAGTACCTTCATGAGGATGATTTCAATAATACGCTAGGTTAAGATTATGTTAGGCCTTCCTGAGATGATGTTAAACCTTGATAAGATAGTATGTCGTGTCAAGGCAATATTAAGCCCTGCTAGGTTAATGTTAGGCTTTGTAACTAAAATGCTGTTTCGTACTAGGCTAATGTTAAGATTTGGTAAGTTAATATCAGGCCTTGACACGATACTGTAAGGCACTTCTGTGTGAATGCTTGGCTTTTAATAGGATAACATTTAGCTCTGCTAAGCTGATGTTGTTCGTGAACAGGACAATTTAAGACCTTGTTATGGTAGTTTTACTCGCAGCTGAGATAATGTTGAACCTAGCTTTAACATATACATAGTTAAGCGTTGTTAAATATTGTGGTCTTATCTTCAAAATGAGATTCCGTTCAAGCGCCTAAGTTCAAAAATGCTTTAGACCAATGGGACCTATATCCAAGATGCTGCCAGGCCATGTGCAGCGAACTAAAACCTCACTGCTTACGCTCCGATTTGTTCCACTGTTCTGCCTTCTACGTGTACTGGCGCAATCAGGCATTCATTGTCGAAATGTCTTGAGTAATTCAAAAATTTCAGTGAAAAGGTTTCGTGATTTTTAAATGTTTTTTTCCGGGCTCGAAATGTTCTGAAAAATATGGTATTTGATTATTGAACTGCTCCGAACTCCTATATTGGGTTGTGTGGTGATGAGACTGGTGTGGTGAACGAATTGTGTGGTTCGTTGCTAGTATGATGCTTTGCTAGAATGAATGGATTGTGCGGTTAACTGGTGAGTGGGTTGTGTGGCTAGGGGCTGTGAGATGAGTGGCTGTTTGATGAGTAGGCTGTGTGGGGAGTGGGTGTATTAGTCTCGCTTGGACATAGAAGTGCTGTAATTATGAAAAAATCTGAAAACAGAGTCAATCTGAACGATTCATCTTCTAAAGTGTTTCAGATTAGAAATTTATGACTGAAGCTGGCTTTTACGAAGCTCATTTCAAGAAAAATTATCAATTTGAGAGTAAATTATGGGTTGAAAAAAACTCGTTCTTTCGTCTGCTTCTCGTCTCTTTTTCACAACGAGCACAAAACAGTCCGAGGGATCGTTTTGTTTAACATTGTTGTCAGAAAATTGCCAGAGCTGCTAAATAGAGGCTGATGTAGTAAATTACAGAATTACAGGATTAGTTAAATGGCTCAGACGAGAAGTAGACAGAGAGACGGTGGTAAATATTCTTCCGTTTTTCTATTTTGGGCAACCGACTTTCATGCCATTTTTCGAGTTGTGATAATATTTTTGAATACTGATTTAACTAGGTTTTTTGTCTTGTAAATTTTACATTAGTTGTTTCCTATTCGAATTCAAAATATCCCAGCATTTTTCAACGCTTTCATCCTTCTTCCAATGAATTTCAGCGACGTCTAACGACATGTATTGCTGTGATAAGAAACGATTCAGCGCTAAGACTTTTGAGTTATATTCTTGAATCAAAATGGTCACGAACTTTTGTGAGTACTTCACCCTATTTAAAAGGTATGCATAGTTAAATGAAAAGACTGCTCTATACTCAGCTTCACTTTGCTGACGATGTATGTAATTCACTCCGGATCAGCATCGCCATTGATGACGATCGTGATGTATAACGATGCTGATGTAATGCACAGCTGTTAAAAGAAGTGATTAGAAATGAATGTAAATCCTAAGAGGGTGTCGGATTGTCTCGCCTCACTCGCCAACACCACCCACGAATTACTCAGGGCTCGGTTGTATATACATATTCTCAACTTCTCTGTGAGTCATGCATGTGCAAATTTTCAGTGTTAAATATCTTCAAGTTGATATAATGATCAAATATGGATGTTTTCATTACAGAATGCAGTGGTATCGGAAAATGATTCTAAAAAAAATGCGCGCCGCATCTCACTCGAGTGTGAGTCTGGACACGGATATCTGTGGAATTGGTACAACAGCGAGAAAAATGAATGGAAAAGCAATATTCCAACTTACATGCGCATCGTTTGCTACATCGACGCTGAAAACAATTACACATATTCTATTAACTCTAACCCAGTAGCTAACAACGAAACTGTGGCTGGTGTTCTAGCTGAAGTCCCTGCGTGTAAAAGTAAGTAAAAAATTCCTGGTCGTTCTTCTAAAAAACGTAACATCGAAAGTGATCTTAGCTTGGTCCCAAAATGCAGCCCAATTAACTCCTATTCCAATCCATTCCCAAATATTGAACTCTTGTCAACAGAAACCTTCTGTCATTTTCAGTACTACATCTTTAAAGCTAAGTAAAGCTTGCGATGCTACAATTAACAATGAGTGATACAGCTAGGGTTTTATGCATCAAATGCCTGAGCACCAAAACAGCGTTCATTTTCATCTAAAATTTTTACCCGGCGTAGGATTTTTCTGTAAGCGTCACTTTGTATTTAGAGAGTATTTCAATAGTCTTTCTAAAACATTAAGCTACTTCCCATTTACTTTTATTTTCACGGATAAAAAAGGGTAGATGGACCATTATTTTCTTCATAAATCTCATATCCAATATCAAAATTTGGCAACAATTTTTCTCGCAATCGTTAACAGTTGTGTAAAATTCCATGCCGTTCCCTGAAATAATTGTTACTTTGATATACGAATCATTTTATCATTCTATTAATCTTTCTTTCTAACACTTCTTTTTATCATTTTCACATTTTTCATTCTCCAATTTTATTGTCCTCTCGTTCCGTTATTTTTTTATTTTTTTATCTTATGAGCAATCATTTCATAGTTATAATTTATCAGTCTATCATTCTCTTGTTCTTTTAACCTATCATCCTTTCATTTTATCTTTAGTCAATTTGTTTTCTCGATTTCTATTATTCAACTGTTAAATTATTTAAGTTTTTCTTCACTTATCTTACAGTAAAATTCCATTAGAAACATAGAAAAGGTTTTAATTCAACTGTCAGTTCTGAGTACTCGCGTTTGTTTGTCCAAAATTTGTCTCCACATGGAGGTGCAAAAAATATTGAAATACTCCGTACTTTTTCATTTCAATCATTTTCAATGTGGCTGAAAGTACACTTTCAAGTTAATTATAATAGTGAATAAAATATCTTCATCACTAATATCGATATTGCTTACGTTAATTTATGAGCTAATATTTTCTTGCAAATTATTTTTATTAAATAAGTATAGTGAGTAATTCGTACGTCTATCATAACGTCATTCAGTACAAAAAATTCAAGACCGACTATAGCTGCCTTACCTTAAGAGGTGGGGAGAGTTGTCAGGGATAAGGATTCCACCGTGGTGTAACTTGTCAGGAGCAGCCTTTATTGTAAGCAATAAAAAATCCTGAACGAGAAAAGCTAGTCAGTCCAATAATAATAATACAAAAATATACAGCTTTTAAAGGTTGACTAATTCAAAGATGATGCAGAGCAGAGTACAAATCATAAATTCAAGCTAATGACACAAAGTCTGGGCTGAACTGCATCAATGAGAAAAGCGAAATCCTAACTCAGCAGAACACGGGTACCCCTTCTGCAGGTCACTCAGTACACATGATTTCATTGTGGGTGGGCCTCCAATCAATTTTTCGTGTGAGCACCCCAAGCGCACACTCAGATATAAACAGTCAAACTAATGACACATTTAGATATAACCAAGGGAAGCTAGTATTCTACACATTAACATGCAGCTCAAGGTATGGGAGCAGAGTTGGAGTTACTCGGCTATTCCTACATAAGCAATGCTCGGCAACTTGAGTTGTCCCTGACTCAACATAACCATTCATTAACTCTGGTCTGAACAGGTCATCAAGGAGCACCCCTAAATCCAAATAACACAACACACCTACAAATGTTGCCACAATATGTGAATAGGAGGGCACATTTTGACACATTGATATAGGTATATCAATAGCCTAAAAGGGGTGAACACAGTCTCCTAGGCCACGCATAATCTGCCAGGAGATCTAACATATCCTACAACCATATAAATAGTCAAAGTTCCACAAAAAAAATAGGCAAGCACATCACACTACTTATACTGGTATGCTTTTTCAAAATAATCCCACATACAAGTCCAGTAAGGAATCACATAGCTCTGCAAGTCTGAGTCCTAAATCACTCCAAAAATAGCTGTGAATGACAGCGAGGAGCTAGACAACACAGCGAGCGTAGATAAAATAAGATTTACTAATTGAGCACAATGAATATAGCTGTGAGAGTTCGCAAGAGAGTTATATAACACTGACCATATCAGAGGTGGAATCAAATGTAACTAGAATTGAGGGAGTACACCATAGAAAAGGCTGGGACAGCAAACGTACCAGTTCACGAGTACATGAAGTTTCCAACAGCTCCTATCGGAATGCACCCTACAAAATACATCTCTAGACACAACGGAAAAATCACTGCAATTTGCTTACATCACTTGATATTTAACACTGGTTACTTACATTTCTATCTCTGGAGTCTACACACTTACAATTCACATGATAACTGGCAGCATCTGCCCGGTTCGCCGAGTTTGAATACCTAAGGTCCCGAAAGCAAGTGTGCCTGTCGTATGGTTCTAATCCGAACCCGAAGGTCAACATCTTTAAATTGCTGCTCAGGCAGCACACCGACTGTAATTGATCCAAATTATTTGATATAACTATCCTCCTGATATGCAAATGAGTAAAATTATCGAATTTTCTGTACGATGAAGACCGTTTTTTCATGAGCAAATTATAAAATTCTCCATTTTATCATGAATTGGATGTAGTCACTGTCTAAATGCTTGCTTTTTCTACTACTGCTCATTTCAATGCACACGTTCGATAAATTTGTGATCCGTCGATAGTGTTGCGTGTTTGTCAGTCCTTCGGTGAGATTTTTGCTGCTCATCCTTTCAGTTGTAAACACTGACACAGTCGTACGAATTTATTTAAAATTTATTAACTTCCCTGCGCGACTAAAAACAGTCCTACTTCCTTGTATCTTTTTCATTGATCTTTGATATATTTTATCAGCGAACACTATTTTTTTTAAGAACCTTTTTATCTCACGTATTAAAAAATCAATACCACATCCTACTACGTGCAGGCTGTTCCATGAACTCCAGCGTAGAGGCAGAGCTGCTGCGTATCTTCAACTATT
Organism: Platorchestia sp. MABIK; assembly: GCA_014220935.1. Classification (NCBI taxonomy): domain Eukaryota; kingdom Metazoa; phylum Arthropoda; class Malacostraca; order Amphipoda; family Talitridae; genus Platorchestia; species Platorchestia sp. MABIK. Next base: position 36,993 of record JACJUY010007611.1, read on the forward strand.
CCAAAGAATATGAGGTATGAGGACTTTCATGGTGTAATTTTTTGTGAGTTGTTGTCATTGAAATTAATTTTATGAATATCAGTTCTAAAACAACGCACCAAATCCACATCGATGAAGTAAATTTACGCATACCTTATTTGCTCCTGATTATTTGTAAATGAAATCCTTTGAAGAAAAAAATGGCGCACACTGTATTACTTAGGTTGAGGTGAGGTGGTAGGTGTAAATTCCGCATATGTAAATTTGGTTCTGAATGAATGTGATGTAGGCAATTCAATTTTCAATAATAAATTTGAATGTTGTCAAATATGAATGAGCTTACGCTAAAGGGTAAAATGTAGGATACAAAGTGAAAGCTCATTAAGTCTAATAGTCTAATACTTATGAATGAATGATGTGGAGTAGCTTAAAGGTTGCCGAGCATCTGTAACTTTATTAGGAAAATACAATGTAGTGAACTCAGCTAATTCGTAAAGTTATGAGTTGTAGTTCCCTCTACAATCCTTCCCATATCCGACTGAAGCAATTCTTGATGTTCTTGCAGGTACAGTATTACATACAGCCTTTTTCGATCTAACGCAAATTATTTAGGACTTATTAGCAAGTAAGTTAAAAATTGCGTGAAAAGCACATGCTTTTGAATTTGAAGCAACATTTCTTGAATTCATCAACAAATCCCTAAAAAATTGCATTAAATGACTAGAATGCGTGATGGATGATACTACGTACTTTGAAACATGTAGAAATAGAGAAAGATAGACATGAAGACTGTAAGCGAAGAGTCAGGAGGGACAAAGGAAAGAAGGAAAGGCTTCTGAGCAAGCCATCTTCTTAATAACAAATGCATGGAAAATGCATGGAACTTGCTTTTGGTAAGAAGCCTATTACGAAGTTCAAACGACTACCTACTGTCCATGGCGTGGAAGTTTTTGTAGGTTATATCTGCGTTCCGTATTGTGGAGGCGGTCGTATGGATCCTTAGAGGGAAAGAACCACAGAATGTAATTAAACGTAGGCTCGAGCCTTCTCAATTTGAATTGAGATGTTTCTATTGCTGTCAGTTACAGTCATCGTTATGAAACACTCTAATTCAATTAATATCGGTGGAAACTCAAGATCGCCTGGGATGAACACAAATATTCTGATTTTACTCGCAGAAGAGAAATCTGTGTTCTTCATTTCAAATATTTTCTTTCAGTTCAAAACGAGCGGTGATGACCAATGGTACGAAGCAGTCTTCAGCTGTCCCACGAATGCTCATTGCAAGAAGGAGGGGTATTTTCAGAGAAATTTGACCATCAAGTGCCATTTCTCGTACGCTTATGCGATAAACAACAAAGCACTGAACGGTGCCACATTGGAGGAAACGCTACAGAACATTACTGAATGTAAAGGTAGGTAAGAAGCACTTGTGCCCGCTCAATATTATACAGTACAATACTTCTGATGATGGAGCTCATTGCTCGTCACCATAGCGTACTGCTCTCTTTTGGTGCTCGGCAGTTTTTATTAAAGTTAAAAAGGTTGAAAGTAATTTGAGCAGGGACTTCAAACCAAATTTCTTGCCATGTTTCCGATATTCAGCAGAAATCTGTTGGAAATTGCGTAGCACTTTAATGCGAAAAATTACAGCTATGCAATGAATAATACGCACAATATTTCAAGAATAATTTATGATCTCAATGACCTAAATCGAATTGATACATGATTGTGTTCACAGGACGGGCTCTGATAATCATTTGTAGTTTAATGCTACAAATTTTAAGTAACCTAAATGAAAGGAATAGAGTATGACTTCCATATTCTGCTTCATTGTCCACAGTTTGTTCCGTTAACGCGTCCGGCATAGCAGAGCAGCTCGAGCGAATTTTCCACAACGAGACGTGGTCAGACGTAAGTGAAAAGGTCGTTCCCTTAACCTGGTTTGAGTAAAAGAATGGTCCAGAAAATTCGAAGCATGCCTACGTTAATCCTATAGCACGAAAATACATCGTCCATATTTTTTTTTGCCAGCTTGGGATATGACTGTGTAATCGGCATAGGAAATGGATTGTCATACTACAATCATGTGTAAATGTTCGAACAATAAATTTCAAAAATACTGCACTCAAATTCACGCTTGTTTGAAAGTGTTAATTTGAAATTTGCCATCATATTCTAATTTATATGGAAAACAATCCGAGAGATTTTCTCAGAGCACTATTTGTAGTTATTTTTTAAGCGAAACTAATAGATAGTATTGTAAATTAGATAAAATTGTAATGTTATCATCATACCGTGCTTTCAAATCAAAAATTTTCGTTAGAACAGCGCTCATTTTTACAGATTATATTTTGGACGAGCGTTCTGTAGTGTTTTACGGAAATGTGTCCTTTTTACAGCAAATCCGTTGATGACCTTTAACTGGAGGAACAACAGTTTCTCACTGGTACGACATTAGATGATAATTGCATGCACCAGAATGTTAATTATCATCACAAGATTTGCAGAACGATCTGAATGTTAAATTACCATTTCAAAATTTGTACATTTTCCGCTTGGGAGTCACGTCTGGCCCAAGATATTTAATGTTTGTATGATTTACGTATCAATTTCTTATTGAAAATTTATCCCTGGCCCATTCAGCTAACAGAATAAAACTCTCCAGATTTTGAATCACCACATAGTGACTACACCTCACTGCTACACCTGCACCCTGCGTTTCAAATCCTTTCCCTCATGTTCCCCAGTTCGCCTGGGACGAAAGAAACCGCGGGTACGTGTTTAGTGCCTCCTGTCCGGATGGGAAGGCTCTACAGCGTGGCGATGATGTGATGGACAAGTTGCTCCTGAAATGCATGGGAGGAGTGTATGAATTTCGCAGCGACAATGGGGGCAAAGACCGTGGAGGCAACAACAGATGGGACAACTACAGTTGGTTCAACTACAATGGGGGCAACTACAGTGAGGGCAACTACACTGGGGGCAACTACAGTGACAGCTTCTCGGCCGAAGAACTGGTGGCGCAGTTGGCGGAGGTGACGGAGTGTTCAGGTGAGAAGTGAATGCTTATAACAAAGGAGCGTAGAAAACCACGAGTGAAATCGATGAGCCTGGTCCGTAAAAAAACCTTGCGAAGTCACTGCATGGAAGCACTAAGTATAACTATAAATTGTTCTGGTAAAACTTTCGTTATTATATATTTGAAAACAATTTAAGTTTTTGGTTACAACATATTACCTGAGAATAATTATCAATATTTTTATCTCTCGAGATAATTAGCTGCGCACCAGAATCCTGTAATTTTATCATTTTGTCCCCATTTCATTCTGTTGTTTTGTTAACCTACTATTCTTTCATTTTACCTTTTCCCAACTTATTGTTCTTGAAATTCATTTTTCTGTTATTAAATTGTTAAAATTACTTTTTCATTTATCTTACAGTAAGATTCCATTGGAAACAAGATAAAGTTTTATTCAACTGTTAGTACTGCGTACCCGCGTTTGTTGGTCCGCTAATTTCTCTATAAGGAGGAGAAATAAAAACTGGAGAATTGCTTTTAATTTTTCTCGCCAATCATTTAAATTGCTGTTGAAAGTACTATTTCAAGACAATTAATTATAATGCTAAATGAACTATCTTCAACATTAAAATCAGGATTGCCTCCATTTGTCAAGACGCTAATATTAGTATTACGAATTACACTCATAAAATACGAATCGTGAGTAATTCGACCATCTTTTATAAAGTCAAAACAGATGTTAGCAATGTTTAAATCGTAGAATCACAGAAAATTTAAAAGCGGATAAAATTAGTATTTTCTTCAATGAAACAAGAAATCGGAAACTTTTCATAATACAGCTCCATCATCAGCTCTGTAAAATATAAGATACGATCAATATTACGCAAGCAAGTATAAAGCTACGATCGATTATAAATTTCAGACGTTCAATACATCAAAAATGAAAAGAAACAATGAGAAAAGAAAAAATAAACAGAAAACATAGACAACCAGACAACCATGCGTCAGCTATGTGAAGAAGAAAAGAACTCTGCACTTTATACAAAATTTTTTTTTCCCTAAGAATGGGCGAAGATTCTAAATTCCTGACGCCAAAAAGCCGGAACGAACTATTTATCACCCTAAAATCATCGTCAGAGAAAATGGCATTGCGCTGCTCAACATGACTGCGTAGTACTGAATGAAGAGAATGGGTTGGTAAGTTGCCGGTACGAAAATTCTTTCCGCGGTTCTCTGTCACTCTGGCGTAAATATTGAGTGAGTTCATTCCGACGTGCGCAGAAGCGCACTGCGCATAACTGTACTTATACACAACATAAGAGCGCATGAGCTCACGAATAGAGGCCTTGTGCCGATAAAAAAAAACGATCGTTACTTTTCTAACCAGCGTGACACTTGAACTTCCTCTAGGAAAATGCTCGCAGAATAAAGACTATAGTTCACGAGCTAGTTGTTCAGATGCAGAACCGAAATAGAGTGAAGTGTAATGAAGATATTTTTATATTTAGCAGGAGTGTTGGACACACAATATTTTCTTGACAAAAACTTTTCAGTTGTGGACCAACTTTTGCAAATATTTTTCTGTTTTCCTCCATTTTTTAAGCATTTCTATAATTTTTAAATTTTTAGTATTTAAACTTATTTTGTACGAAGAATTCCTGATCCACAGTAATTGGTTTTAAATATTTCGTATAAATTTAATCTTGATGTATAAATTTCTGGAATTATTTAATTTTATAAAAATTTCCTGTTCAACATAAATGAGATGGGGTTAGTCCTTTCTTTGTAAATGTTCGCTTTATTCGCAGGAATGCACACGTTCGAGAAATTGATGATCCATCAATTTATTGTGTTTTGTGTTTGTCAATCTCTAAGTGAACTTTTGGCTTAATTGTGAGATTGTGAACACTGACTCAGTCGTCTAATTTTTTCCAAAAATATTCTTCTCTCTACGCGTGAGATTAAAGATGCGTCTATGTCTCTTTTTTATTGATCTATTGTACGAACGAACATTATCGTTTTTACGAACTTTTTCATCTCGTGTTTTAAAAAATCAATACCACATCCCGTTACGTGCAGACTGTTCCATGAACTCCAGCGTAGAGGCAGAGCTGCTGCGTATCTTCAACTATTCCGAAGAATATGAGGTATGAGAACTTGCATGATTCAATTTTTTGTGAGTTGTTGTCATTGAAATTAATTTCAAGACTATCAGTTATAAAACAAAGCACCAGGGCCACATCGATGGAGCAGGATTTTACGCACGCTCCGTTTGCTCCTAATTATTCGTGAATGGAACCCTTCGATGAACAAAAATTGTTCAAACACCATTACTTAGGCTAACGTATGGTGGTTGGTGTTAAGTCATCAAATATAAATTTGATTATGAATTAAAGTTAAAATGGCAATTCAATTTTCAGACAATACATTTTAATGTAGTCCAATGTGAATGAGTTTTCATTCAAGGTAAAATGGAAGACACACAACGAAAGCTGAGCAAAAGCGACTACTTACGAATGAATGACGTGGAGTAGCTTTAAGGATGCCGAACATGCGTGACTTTATCAGCAAAATACAAGGCTTCTGAGCAAGCCAACTTCTTACTAACAAATACGTTTGAAATGCATGAAACTTGGTGATGGTAAGCAGCCTCCTACAAGATTCGAAAGACTATTGCCCATGGCGTAGAAGTTTTTGTAGGTTATATTTGCGTTTCGTGTTGTGGAGGCGGTCGCATGGATCCTTACAAAAAAAAAAAAAAAA
>JACJUY010007612.1:8767-42699 GCA_014220935.1 Platorchestia sp. MABIK
GCAGTGAAAACAAAGCGCGACAGCCTGTGTTTTTCTCAGCATTTCATTTCTACACTCTGGACGAACACTATGAACACGTGCTCTAAAAGGGTACAATTAAAAGTGTTATTTAAAAAACTGGAGAGTTTTAACGATGAGTAGAATCATGATAAATAGATATACTGTGAATTGAATATTAAGGGATGAATAAGATGTCAAAACGAGATTTACCTGGTAGACGGATGTTACTTAGAGCTAAATTGGGCTGAATTGTAAAAGAAATTAACGCATAAACACGTTTTGTCAGCGAATTTAACCACGAGGAGGTAATGCTGAGTGCGTTAATTTTTAAAAATTACCTGATTCATAACTATGCCTAAGCTAGCTAGCCCGTGGGACTTACCAGGTTCAACGCAGGTCAGCATAATTTTTTGAAAAGATGATAAACTTCAATCACTATATTTCAACTTTCTGCACTGATAACTGGAAATCATTTGAAATGCACACGCACACAAATAAGTCAACTGAACGCTTTCCGCGAGTATCCACGTGTCTCACCATTTCTGATCTGAGCCGGAGGGTAACATTTTCCACAAAATATAGCGTCAACAAATAATAATAAAACAATGTATGGCGTATATGCTAAAAAAAGTAGCCGATTTACAAATGTTGTAATTTGGAAAATTTTCATGCTAGATGGCTGAAATAGGTTTCATTTAAAAGATCAGGATTTAAAGTTTTATTTTATTTCGATAATTTTGTCTATTTGCTATACCAGAAGGACAGAAACAAGAATTAACATGCTAAGGATTTTAATTCAGATGATCAAACGAAATCATTGAGAAAATTGTCTGCCGAGACACAGGTATAGAAAACTACTATTCATTTTATTCTCAAAAAATAATTTGATTAAAAACCATATGAAATGCAACGTCATCAGGAAATCTCACAGAAACATAAATAACGGAGGTTATTATTTTGCCGCAGAATTAAAAAACAAGAGCAGTTCCGATGAAACATGGCTGGACAACTTAATTTTTAGAGGCTTAATTTAAATTTATTTGAAAGGTGCGCCAAATGGACAAAATTATGGAAATAAAAGAAAACTTTAAGCCCTGATCTTTTAAATGAAACCTATTTCAGCCTCCTAGCAAAAATATTTTACAAACCACAGTTTTTTTCAAATCGGCTACTTTATAGCGCACACCCTGTGTATTTACAAATCTGTCTAGAGTCTGATTTAGTATTTCAATTGAAGACATCGAGCGCTAGGAATAACTACTATGCAGATTGCACATAAACACGTTGGTCGTGACGTGAGCCGTCGGTGTACACGGAGAGAATTTTCACAATGCTCTGACCAGAAGTCACAACTGACTGACTCACGTAATCATAAACTCAATTTTTACACATCTTAAAGCTACATAAAGACATGATCAAGTTAATTTTTGCTATTTGTTAAAATGGCATACTACTATTGACTTCAAATTCAAGTTGAATATTGAATTCAGTTCAACCCATCGAACACTTCCATCTTGGACAAGGTTGAAGAGCAGGTCGAGACGCTAGTATATAGCTGCAACTGCACGCGTAAGTTTGAAGCTGCTTTTTTAATCAAAACTGATACCGCAGTGAAAATCTTTCTTAATATCAAGTGGTCCAAAGAAAGCATTATTCATGCTCGCCAAACCACCATTTTTTGGACCATCATCTCAAATTCACATCCACAGAGAATTTGAGCGCCTTCGGTCGAGCATTCAATATATTCATTAGCGTGATTTGCTTTTACTCGCATTGCTTCGTCAGCCTCAAAGAACGCGAGCAGCGGCGTTACTGCTGTCACAGCTCGGGAACCGCGCTCAGCTTATGAACGCGCTCATGACCAGCAAGGTTTCGTCATGAATGAAAACGTGAATGAGCTAATGTGAAATGACACGCTCCAGAATGTCTTTTGTTCCAGAGTATTCTTGTACCCTCAAACATCGATTCATTATTAAACATAAACAAAGCAAAATAAAAATAACACGAAAATAAAAGTAAGCCCAATGAAAAGCGCAGTGCTTCGCTTCGAAACCAGCTCAGTCTAACCTAACCAGCCAAGTCCACAGAAGAAGATGCAATTCCCATCAACTCTATTTGTGCAAGCTGCTACTGGTCGGAATGCTAAACACCTTCGTTCCCAGAGCTGCAATAGGCCCACTCAATGGGTGTCAGAGAGATCACAGTCATCCATTTTCATTAGCGCGAAAGCATCCATCAAAGTTGCCATTAGGCGGACACGCTGCGGCTGCAAGAGAGCATGTCAGGGGTTGCAGCGTCGGCCAGCCGCATAGTTTTACTCGGTCCAATTCAGAGGGGAGACCGAGGGGATTCAGAGATGTTTCTGCACCTCAAGTTTATATTAGATAAGTTAGTTTTAAGCCTCCCTAATCGCAACCAAAGTGTTCTGAAGAGAGGAAGGGTAAGGCTATTTGGCGAGGATGAACGGGAACGTGGTATCCATGCACAAGGTGTGTTCCCACAGATTGGATAAGTTAATTTAAGCCTCCCTAATCGCTACTAAAGTGTTCCGAAGAGAGGAAGGGTAAGGCGCTATTTAGTGTGGATGTATGGGAACGGGGTATCCATGCATAGTGTGTTACCACACAAGATCCCGTACGCATTGACACAGTAAGTTAATTAAGAAGATTTTGAAAAAAGATAAAAACTGAAGAAGAATGAAGTAGGAGCTGAAAATCTGGACAGCAGTAAACCGAAAAATATATGGTCCGATACAAAATATTAAAAAAACCATCCAACTTCGAGAAAATGAAGGCCTAATTTCCACTTCAGGACCTCACATTTTCCCCTGAGGGTGCTAATTTCCACACAATAGTTGGATCTCTCTAATGGGTTGAATAGCAATTATAAACGTTCGGAACTATAAGATTAATTTCAATTTGTTCCTTTGTTAAAACATGTTTTTATTCTATGAAAAATCATATTTGCGTGAAACAACAACAATCTTCATAAATAAAACTTTTAAATCCTTCAGTTAAGAGACGAACTGATTAACTAACTGTGAAGGCTAACAATTTCCTTCCTGAGTGGTTCGGGTGACATCTTTGAGCGAGTATTGTAAACCACATCAATTGTATTCATGTATACAACGATACGAGCATTGATTTTGGATACGAGTATTGACGATCCACGATCAATTGCGAGGATTGACGATCCAGCAATTCCACAAGTGAAGCATAAATTCAAGTCCAGAAGCCGTGATTGTAATTATTAAGTCATTAAACGTCCGAGTTTTTATTCAAACTACCGATACTACAATCAGCGTAACGAAACTGGCACTGACGTAATGTTATCACCGACATTGGAATAGGGAGAGTAAAGCCCTCATGGCAGTGAACTTCAAATGCTGCGTTAGGGCACAAATTCGACAAGAAACAAAAACACAACCATTTTCATTGAGTGAGCCATCAGTGCCACGAAGGGCATTTGAAGATTATCTTCCACGCAAGGGCTGAAGTATGTTTGCTCTGGGTCAAATCAAAGAGTGTTAAGCGTAATCGAAAAGAAATGATAGCAGGAACCGAACGTGAAAATGCCCACTTTGTGCTTTGGCTACTTTCGAAACTGGAACTTTAATCATAGTTCTGAAAGTAATCACACCTGAAAGTATTGTACACGCCCCTTTCGGGACAGGAACCAATATTATAGTTCCAGTTCTGAAAGTACTGTACACACCTGAAAGTAATGCCCACGCTACTTTCAGAACTGGAGCTATAACAATAGTCCCAGATCTGAAAGTAGCATGCTGCCGTCGTGGAACAGACACTGAAAAGAGCTGCCACGTGCGTTCCTTTACTATAGCCAAGAAAAAAGAAAGGTTATGTCCTCAATGAGGAGGTAGGGCGTAGCAGCTCCGCGGCAAGACTGATTGCTTCACACGACAAGAGCGGCGGTCGACCAGCTCATACATAACGCTGGCATTTGAATACTTGGCCAATTGTCCCACCTCCGGTCTTCAGCTGCCTTCTGCTAATGTGAAATTAATGAGAGCAATAGTACATTTTGGAGACGTCCCCTCATAAGTTTGGAGGAACACTTTAGATGGAATCGCTAGTGCAAGCTGAGACTGAGTAGCTGTAACTGTAATTTTCATTATTATTAATACTATTATCTTATCAGTTAATATAATGAGACGATCTCAAGCGAGATCATCCATAATGAGGCGATGCGACCCACGAGGCCCATGATAATAATGAAAAATCAGTCGATCTTAAGCAAGTAAATCTGAGATAATTTAGTACGGACTAGCAAGCGCCCAATCCCTTGCGCATATGCATAGAAACAGCAAGTTAAAGAGGAAGCAACTGTAAGATGCAAAGCAGGCACGAAAGATAGAAATCCCGAAGGCCCATGAGTTCAGAGTAGCTAGTGCAGAGTCTCACTGCTTTGGAATAAAGCCCGTGGCAAGGATCCATTCCTTAATTAACCAAATCAAAATATTCAATACTCCCCAGCGCAAGTCTCTATGGTTTTCTGGACAGCAAGCTAATCAAACTTGGATTTCATGTGGGTGAAGTTCAGGGGAAATAGACGCCAATGATCGTTTCAAATAAATTCCTGGGAAATTTCACATCAACCCATGATTTAAAAGCAAATCTATGCAGCCATCGAAGTAGAAACTGTAAACATGAATCTTTAATTTCACTGAAGAGATTGTCGCGATATTTTATGTCTTTCGGCATCGTTAAATCAAGTGACCTGTTCTGTTGATGTTCTTATCTTTTACCAGCATGTGAATTTATTTACTTATTCATCGGCTGTTCGTCAAATCGGAGTTTCATTAAATTTCTCTCATCTGATGCTTTCCTTGCGAATTGACGTACAGTTGATTCCAGTCTTCATAAATCAACCCGGAAAGAAGAGTCTTAGTCAGAAATCAAACCCCAAACACTCACCGAAACACTAAGTTAGATCTGTTCAACTGTTAACCTCGTTGTTGGTGACTAATGTTAGACGAACAATTCACGTTATACAGAAATAGTTTTCAATAGTGAAGCGGAGAGAGCACACTTTTCAGCGTTTCCGCATAGAAAGTTTAGAGTGTATATCTAGGTAAATTTTAAAATTTAAGTGTGATGCTCAACATACAGCCCAAACAACAGAGCTAAGACGGCTGAATGGAACAACGGTAACTTCTTTATCTTCACCGAAGCACAAAATGTTTGGTTTAACATAGAAATTTTTGCACCTTCCAGGTAACGACGGGGGTGAAGCGATCCCTCTCCTCAGGCAGCTCCCCCGCTGGGGGGGAATGTGGGGGACCGCCTCCCGCAAAAATGCTCAAAACAGGACCTCCTCCCCTTCTGAGAGACTTCAACCCACCCATCAGTAAGTTGAATTATTTAGCTGCCTTTAGTATGTATAACCAAGAGTCAAAACATATCTAATAAGTAAAACAAAGAGTCAAAACATATCTAATAAGTAAAACAAAGAGTCAAAACATATCTAATAAGTAAAACAAAGAGTCAAAACATATCTAATAAGTAAAACAAAGAGTCAAAACATATATAACAAGAAAAACAAAGAGTCAAATCAACTACCTCATCCGTATAACAGAGTCAAATATACCTAGTATGAATAACCAAGAGTTGAATGTAGTAAATAGTAGATACAACCAAGACACTAGCGTCGGTGACTCGACAAATTACCCTCTCATCAATAACATCACAGTATCCGAGATATAGAAATAACGCATCAGTTGCGGTCCACCATGAATGCCTCCAAAGTTGTCCCAGTAAGCTTTCTCGAGCAAGTTTCCCAGAAGTTTACGTGAGCGTAACGGGATAGCTGGCAGCAACTTTTCATTTGAAATGCGAGTACTGAGAACGGTAACACGAAGAATATTGAACGCTGAGTGCTTTATAATGCGTAGCTTATTCACATCAACTTGGCCCAAAATATCAATACGGGTATACCATAAGTGGTAAGTATTTGCTAACTTACGTCAAAACTTTCAGTATTTTAGTCAGTTTTCAATCTCTCCTACAGTTTTACGCCATAATTTAAACAACTTCGTTTGAGGAGAAGTTAGAGACAAGGAGTGTCACTTCCCACGTAGTTTTGTGTGTGAAATTTTTTCGGTTTGGGAGCTGTTTTTAGTATATTTCCTAAAAATACGGTAACATTTTTACCCAAGGCGTTTGATGGTGTTACACCAGCCTCGTGGTTTGCGTTCTAAGGTTTATAAACTCACGCTGCGCACTGTATAGTACGAAAAAGTCATAGAAAATAGAAATGTTTAATTTCAATAAAGTTTGTACATAAATGCCCAACAATGATTTTCAAAATGTCTTAACAAAAGTAAGAGAACGTTAATTGTTCTAAAATGAGGCCTGTGGTCAGCGTAATGAAAAATGTCTGAGAAATTATTTTAACTTCCACACTGGTGCTTGCAGTGTATTTAAAACAAAAATATTCCCAAATAAATTTGAGGCTCTTTTCTTGCAATGAGTCTGAGTCTACATTTTGTAAATAGTCATTGAGGCACATTGTATAGTTTTTGGGTCACTGGGCGATTTATTTCGAAAGTCTAACTCAATGAAAGAATAAATTTATAGAAAAAAGAGAGTGATTGCAATCTACTTCTCGAAAAATTTACTTCATCGTGAATAGTAAACTTGAACAACAGAATAAATATTACAATAATTCCTCTCTTTAAACAAAAAATATCATGAGGAGACAAGTCTTACTAAATGACATCACTCAATGCTCAACACTATTCAAAACTAAATATCGTGAGATAACTTTCACCCCTATTCTTATACTTCATATTCTTAATAAGGTGATGTTTTTATTCCAGACGTCTGCTCCTGTCCGCCTTTCGAATGTTCCTGCGCAAAACCATCGCCTTTAAATCCTAATTTCGGTTACGTTGGAAGATCTCCGTTGGCCGCGAACACGCCGAGCGTTGAGAACTACACCCCGGCTTTAGACTCCTACTCTTCCCAGCTCTCCGGCATGGAAGGCTTCCCTAGCAACTCTCCGTGGACTGCCGTGATGGAGTGGCCTACGCAAACTCAGCAGCTCCCGTACAAAACAGAGGAGCCGTGGTCCAGTTGCTATCATATTCAAGATGGTTCGGCAGGCATTCCAGATCAAAGAAGTTATGAGAATCAGACTGAGTGCTACACTAATCCTAATCATCATTACCTACAAAACGCCTCTCTTGATCATGGGTCTGCTGAAACTAGCCAGCTTTCCTCAGATGCTGCATTCCAGGGGGACGACCCTGAGAGTTTGTTCTCGTTAGATAACTTCCAGCCAAGTGACATTTTCGCCATGGAGGATCCCGGCGTCCCTGTCAGAGAGACATCGCACCTAAACACGTGTAATGTAAGTACTCCTCTCTCTACACAATTGTTGCCCATGTCTGGAGCGCCGAGCTCTACGCTGACAAGCCAAACGACGGACGCGACAGCGACTAGATTTCTCCAATGTCTGGACGATATAATTGGCGACTGTTTACTAAGTGATCCTTGTCCAGACAACAATTCCCTCAACGACTCAAACATTTCAATAAATAATTCTATTCCCAATCATCAATTTTCAACTCATCAGCAGTGGCCCACACTTGGGCCGCCTACAATGATGACCACCATTACGAAGACCACTAAAATAACGGCCTCCATAGAAGAAAAAGTTTTACTAAACGCACCGAACGTGTACCACGAGCCCCCGCAAGCGAACTGTCCTCAATACGGCACGATTCAGAGCGAAGCAGCGCAGCCGGTCAGTTCAGCGTACCTCTGTCAGGAAACCCCCGGACAACTCATGCCCAACAGTCAGAAGTTTGGCACCCACATTCCAGTATCAGAAAAGTTGTACGGGTCGTTTAGTGGCAATGAAGTCTCTCATTCGTGCCCAAGTTATCAGTACAACGACTGCTTCCCCTCGATACACGGCAAGCCGCCAGCACCAAACTCCCTACATTCTCCCCCAACATTCCAGAATTTGGACACTCTCGAAACTACTCACGGGTCACCGGTGACCAACAATGCTGAAACTACTTACGATGAATGTTTAGCGAATCAAAGCAATGTTGACGCGTCGGTAAGAGCAAGTCATGGTCCAAGTCATTTTACCGCATATCCACTCGCGACTGATTCTCCAGACCACTGTAGCGCCAATACTTCTTTGTATGACGTGCAAAATCAGCACGATCTCAATTACAACAGAACAGAATTACGTGATGACGCTCAGTATAATTTGACAACGTACACATCGTCCTACTGTTTAGAAAACGAATTTGGGAACATTTCCCAAGCAGAGACAAATAATTTCGGTACTAGTTTGATAGGAGAAATCGTGGGAGTCAAAAATTCCAACATATCTTAATTAATTTAGTTTAGAAAGTTCATTTGATAGAAAATAAAACCCTTGTTTTTGTCATTTTTTAGAAAAGTCCAAAAGCAAGATGAAACGGAGAGAAGTCAGAAAACCGAGTCCAAGATGTTAACTGTCTGTTAAAGGTGTTTTCCTTAGTGTGAATGAATACCAACATCCAGTTACAACCATCTTAGCTCAATCTGCTGTGGGTAGCTCGGGTTACTAGGTAGGGAGAAATACGAAAGGCAACTCCATGAAGGCTTCCAAAAGCCTTACGGAAATCCTCCCTGCTTCCGAAGAGCTGCTAACGTCGTAGAAAATGCCGCAAGTGCACCAGATAAGAAAGACGTTTAAAATTCATGAATTGTGAAAATTACAAATATTTCATGAAAACCACGAATCAAAAATGTTCAGAAAATTTTAAGAGCTATTTCAAGGTTCTCCACAAGAATTAACAGCCTACCAATTTTCACCGCTTTCTGCGCTTCATCAAGTCATCAAAACAAAACTCCAAACTCGGGCTAAATGCAAAGTTTGCGACGCTTGAGAAGAGCAAATTATACTGCTGAAAATCTTAATAATTATAAAAAAAAATTTTCAGCACACAGGAGAATAAAATATCGCCACAAGATACAAATGATTAACTCTTGAAGAGTAGGCACGCATGCATATTTATGTAAAGACAACGTAAACATAAGATAAGGAGGCTCAACAGGCACACCATGCCTTTTTTACAACAATGGAAAGACATAAGAAAGAGACAAATAAGAGACAAATAAGAGACAAAAAAGACAAATCGTTCAATCGTTCCTTAGACAGTTTTTGAAAATAAGCGAGGCGTCAAGATTAGATTAGATGTTAGTTTAAGCCTCCATAACCGCAACAAAGGCGTTCCAACGAGAAGAAGGAGTATAATATCATTTAATTTGGGCTTGAAACGCAGAATTTATGCAAAGGTGCATTGAAATGTGAAGTTGAGAAAAAGTTTTATGAAAAGAAAAAAATTGAAGAAGATGGTAGTGGGCGCTAAAAACACGACAGCAGAGAACCGAAAAAAGATTGTCCATAACAAAACAATTACCTTTTCCATTTCAAAAAAAAGGAAAGGGTACCTAACGTTTAGCTCGAAACTTCACTTATTTCTACTGGGAGCGCCAATTTCCATCAATACGATAGTTGTTTCCCCTTGAGGAGATGAGGCGTCAAGTTAACGTCGGTGATGAATTTCACTTTTTGCGTTAGTCAACGTGCGAAGTGAAGCAAAACAAAATCTACCAACTAGTCTAATGGCAATTCACGCGTTTCTTGATGAATCAGTGTATATTAGTATTGTGCAATGCAGGATCGTTTTAAAATTTCGTGCATTATAGCGTTTAGTACAAAGATTACATCACATTCCACGAGTAATGCGATCGACAAACACTTGGGTACCTACATTAGAGTGGCCACTAGTTGCTTACGTTGTGTACGGGGCATCTATTGCGTAAGTTCTACTCTAGGCTCTGATACTCAGTAAATTGAGTAATATAAATTTTGATTGTGAAATAGGAGTTGAACTTGCAGCAGGTGATTCAACTATGAGAAAATGGTAGCTTTCTGATACTCAGTAAATTGAGTTATATGAATTTTTATGGTGAAATAGGAGTTAAACTTGCAGCAGGTGATTCAACACCGAGAAAAACTTAGTTTTCTTTGAAAAGTAACGAAATCGAAATTATTTCATTCATATCTTGCTCAAAATGATACTTGTCAGAAGAAAAGGATCTCACTCGCAGGTACGATAAAATTACGTTAATATTAGTTAAGTTGATTTAATTTAAGAACCGTTTCATAATCGTCATAATTTTAAATGAAGATCCTACAATCCTCGAAAATGAAAAAAGTAAAAATTCTAGTCAGTTTAGATAGTTCACAGCTTTGATGGTTGTGTTTGCTTTGGTACGCGTCTGAATTATTATTTTGAAAACAAAAGTAATTGTATGAGAACAAGAGAGTTACAATCTAAAGAGTGATTAAACCAATTAAAGTTATAATTTGTAGCTAAATTCTATGTTTTCAAATACGAATCTATTCTTGAGTTTCGTCCAATGTCAAATCGAGGTTTAAAAACTAGTAGCATGGGAAATGAAAGATTGATGAAAGTTTGCTACTAGACTCCAGCGCGACTCCGAAGCTATTTCAGAAATTCAATTTAGTGACTCAGATCGAGGAGTTCTCTGCCTAACATGGCACTCGCCATATCAATTTGCTGTTAGCCTCTCTTAGTTGAGGAAAAATGTCCTTTAAAGGAACACTTATTAAGGTCGGACTGAAGTGCTGCGAAAATAAATGTTGAACAGCAATGCCATGCAGAAGCTAGTCATACGGGACATTCTGTTATTACTGTAACTTGTACAATATTGTTGTAAGCTTAGTTTTAATTACACAGTTTTTACAATCACTCTCGCGTTTTTACTTTCCTGTTCCAACATCGCATCGAATCAACCGTGTCCTTCTTTAGGCATGCGCTGCGAATGTTATCATCAGTTCCATTTATTGTTCTAGATTTAATTTAGTACAAATGTAATTAATCTCAAATCACTGGCACGTTTATTTAGAGCAGCACAGCCTGAGGTGCATAACACTTTGACTGCGGCAGGTAAAACTGAAGTTTAATTTTCAATTCAAATTTGAAGTCAATTGTACTAAGCAATGTTGATAACACCAAACATTAACTGGATCGTGCTTTCATTTAGTTGTGATTGAGTAATTTTTAAATTGATTTTGTGACTACTGGTTGGTCAGCGGCATAATGAAAACCCCTTCAGTGACCAAATATGGCTCACGTCGCAGTCAAAGTGTTAAATCAATTTACTTGAGAGCGCACATATGTACGTGGAAATTAAAATTTGGCCAATACCCAATGGAGCCTCATGAATTGAAGCATTCTGTACGAATAAGAACTCTTCAAGTACATTTGAACGTGCTACTCAACGAAAAAAACTTTCCAACTACATGAAGGCTTAACCCTCCAATGCCCCAGAAGACCATGTGGTCCTTTTTTACTTTTCCGCAATTTCTTCGTTGAAGTTCACTGCCAAGTAGCAGTTCCTTCCTAACTTTAATGTCGGTGACAACCTGATGCCAGTGACAGTCGAATCCCGGTGGTTATGAAAACGCTAATACGAGTACAAAAATGCTCGCGTCAAAGGGTTAATTTAAAATGAGGCTGTCAAATTGTAGGAATTAAAATTGAAATTGACATGGCATACCGACGGTGTGAAAAATTCCTTTGAATTCACAAACATGGAGTGTGATCAATACACGCACAGGGAACCAAGACACGGTGAGCCGAAGAGCGCGTTTCCTCCGAGGGACTGGCCCATTTGATGAGGGTAAATTGGCCCAATTAAGTCCGGGAGGGAGAGCCCAGCGTCGGAACGTCGCTCACAGAAAAAAGAAAATCGAGCCGTGGGCAGGAAAGAAAGTCAACGCCGTTTAGTGAGCGCCGATATTTTACTAGAAATGGGCGAAATATTTTCCACTGAAGATGTATGCGAGATATAAGATCTGAGTAATTGATACATGTAATACTTCAAAGAGTCCGGGAAAGTCAAGGAAAGAAATTCAACGCCGTTTACTCGTATTAGAAAAGCTAAGCTCGCAAGCATGTGGACGTACTGTGGCAAATTGAGCTCATCTTATATCTCGCATACATATTCAGTGGAAAATATTTCGCCCATTTCTAGTAAAATATCGGCGCTCACTAAACGGCGTTGACTTTCTTTCCTTGACTTTCCCGGACTCTTTGAAGTATTACATGTATCAATTACTCAGATCTTATATACGTGCTCGTCAAAAAATGCTATGGAAATAAATAACATGGTATGTTTGCTTCATTCAATTTCATGTTAATATACTCTGAAGCAGTTTGCCTCATTGAGCCGGGCGTATTGTTAGCTGCAACACTCAAGTGAGGGAACTTTCACACAATGGACAGTCGATTTAACAAATTCTGAGCTACGTAAAGCTTAACGAGGAAATTATTCGTAACGAGAGAGAAATTATTTACAGAAAGGCTCCTTAATATGTCCAAAAATGTTCTGAAATCAATTACAAAAATCATTGAACTTGAACCGTGACATTTAAACTTGCTTCAGGCTGGGGTTTGTTTGTACAAACTCATTTTGTGGGCAAATATAAGTTTTAAGCTATCACATAGTTCGAGAACTATTTCTTCCAAAATATAAACTTCACACGAAAATTCTCAAGAGCTTCCGGAAGCTGGAAATTGTGATACTGTCGTATAGTCGCGCTGTGTGACTCACCAGGCGTGGTGGTGTCGAGTGAGGCCGGCGTACGGACGGGCAGCACAGGAAGGCCTGGCCAGCTAAGGAGGGGAGGCAGATTGGGATAAATTGGCTGGGATTGTTTGAGGGCAGAAAAGGAAGAGATACGATCAAGCACCAGCGGCAGGGAAAGCAACCGACGGGCGAGGGCATTGAGGAGAGGAGAGAGACAGGCTCGTAAGCTTGCGTTGCGTTGCGGGTACGCCTCGTTCACCTTAGCTATTGCTCAGTCGAAAAGGAAAGTAAAATTTTCAGCTTGTGATATTCACTTGACACAAGCATCGAGTTTTGTAGATGCTAAATTACATTTCAACGTCATTTACTAGAGATCGGGATTCACCCTAATAGTGATTTATCTAACACGAGAACTAAACATGCTTCATTGGCTCAAGTTACCATGATAGGTCGTACAAGAACTTCGGAATACTTCAGAAATTTGATCTAGTCACAGCTGATGGATGGTGAACCAGAGGCAAGTCATCAGCGTTTGAACGTTTACTCGTATTAGAAAAGCTAAGCTCGCAAGCATGTGGACGTACTGTGGCAAGTTGAGCTCGTTTTTGAAACTATTTTAAATCGTACAAGTTTTCGTGAAGAATTTATCCGTGTGCGCTCAAGACTGCAAAAGTTGTAAATTTAAAGTACTAGAAAAAAAAATAGACAACAGAAATTTTACACGCCTTCAAGGCGACATCAGGGACATGGGTAAGTGTACTGGGCTTCACTTTTCGTTATAAAGCACACTTGGCTGTACTATAATCTCACATAATTCAAAATAGAAAGCCTGAATTTTTGAATGACGAAACTTGAAAATGAAGTGACTTAAAACGAGGGTCAGGGTTGAAATTTTCCGACTCTTTTCACTTGATCACAAAAATTCTTGCGTCGTTGAGCGTTTAAATCAAAAGGAAAAAAGGAGTTACTAACTCGTTCGATTTAGACGCAAGATCCGTGTGTGAAGCCTCACGTTAAGTGTTCGGCAAGTGCAAGAAACGTGCTGCGATGCGCACGACTGAAATTATGAGTGAAGGAAGACGACACTTTCTCCGCAACCATTTATGTATGCAAAAACTTCTTTAGAGCGTCTACGCACTGATATGGAAAACAAAGCACTGCGTCACACTAATCCATTGAGAAGGAAACCACGGCAATGATCATTCCAAATTTGGAGAGTATTGCCAGAGAAAATTTTTTTTTAACTCTAGAAATTAGTAGAGACATCATTTTTAGTCGAATTTTAGTTGAATCAAAAACACGAATAACGCAAATTATTCATGAAGGCCAGGGTAGTTAGAGCTGTCAGGGATAAAGTACTCTTGTTTGAATTTCTAAATCCTAAACTGAAAATCATTTTTACCCGGAAGTTAGAAAACAAAGTTTCTATGTACAAGTAGAAGAAAGACGCATCCAAAGTCAACATTCTCAAGAAAATTGTGTCGTTAGTTTACTTTCAATCCAAATCACTGTGACCAGCTGGAAGGAATATTTATGCAAACATCAATTTTAACCATCCGTTCCGGGACAACTTCTGCGCAAGGACATTCCTGTGCACCGGCAAAACTGCAAGAAAAACCTCTACATCTTGGGCAGAAGATGCTAATATCATGAAGAGGTTTTAGGTGATGAAATAATTCAATATTTTCAAATTAGAGACGGATTTCATGAACCCTGCATAACACAGCCATATTTCATGAGGAAAAGAAAGGCAATCTGGAAAGGAAACCATCAGTAATTCATTGGTTTTTATTAAAAAATGACATATTAATTGGGCCACCGGGGCTGTGATCACGCACTTGAATGAATGATGACAAATTATATATAGCAAACATTGAATGACAAGAAAACTCAACGCAATGAAAATGATACAGAACATATTTGCCCGAGGTTGAGAGAACATCGTTATTAAATTACAATCTCTCAGCCTTCACATGAAATCTTACGCTTAAGTATTCAGACTCCATTGAAGAGTTCCTGACTCCACACAGGTACACAGAGCATTGTAAAGCTCACTCTACACAAAATACGTCACGCAACTTAAACCAAATTGAATCTACGAAAAATCTGAGCTGAACACGAAGGAGCATGAAGTATTCAGACAATCACAAGAGAGAGAGAGAGAGAGAGAGAGGAACACACAAATGTAACAGAACGAAGTCCTGAAGAGCAGGAGAATAATGTGTGTGTGACGCGCTCGTACACAACGACATCACTGAACTTTTAGTATCCCCACACCCTCGAACTTCATGAACACACTCGATGAACACGTCATATGAGCTGCTCTGTACATCACATTAGAAAAGAATCGCAAAAATTCTTAAGAACACATCACTAATTTCAAATTTTATACTTATCTTACTGACGATTCTAATTCGAAATTTTGAAATTGACAATGAATTGTCACCAGCCAAGCATGCAGAGCCAACGCAGGTCGAAGTGAGAAGCAACAGCAAATCTGCTCATTTACCACCAGCTTCGTAGCGGTTAACTTTTCCCGGAGATGGACTACAACTTGAAAGCCAAACTCGTAAAATCTATAGCGAAGTTTTCATATGTAAAAGCTAAATAAACCTACTTCCCTACTCTCCCGGTGAAATAAAGGCAGGTACTTTTCCACGTAATCGTAATGACAGAATGCGACTCCATCGAGGCGAGAAAGTTCAATTTAAAGTCGACTTCACGCATTGGACAACGTGTCTCCAGATATATAAGACGCCCACTTCAGTCTAGCAAATCAAGGTTCAGAGACGAAACCTGTTGGTTATTTTTCTACACTGAAGACAAACCTACCCTGGCGTAGCTAGCTAGTCTACCACAGAAAAATCGCTGTCTATACAAAGCTCAATACCTCGAACACGGTTGAGGTTTCTGATAGCAAACATCGCGAATGAACACAGCAAGAAAATTCATACTTCTGTTCAAAATTGAACCCCTCGATCGTGTCACGTTCTGAAAACAACCTAGAAAATAGTATACACCTATGATGCTTCTCATTAGTATGTCTAAAAATAATTTGCAATAGCACTAGAAGTGCCTAAGTCCGGACCTAAAACCGGACATTTGCATCGATCGAATCCAAAGGCTCTAAAAAAATAAAGAATATCCAAAGGAAGAGAGAAAATAATACATTCTGGTCTTCGTCTTAGAAGTCAAGTGTGCAGATTAAGACAGCATTCATGAGCTGGTAGTTTTACAAAACTTTTCAATAGAAGTAAATAAAAACTTTCCATTAATTTAGATTGTAATCTTGGACATGAGCACCAATGAAAATAATCCGATGACACCTGAAATGCTCACGAATTTAATTACATTTCTAAAGAAAACTTGAGAAAATATTACATTGAAACTATCTAGCAAAATTCTAGTACTTGGAAACGCACGGCACATAAACCTACTTCAAACATCAGCAAAATAAATTTTCTTATTTGAGATAATACCCTAAATGAATGAAACAACTTCTCGAGACACAATCCTCATCCGTCTATTGAAGGCATCCAATACTGCGTGAAATCACAGCATAAACCTTGTCTAGAATAGAAGCCATCATGCACGAAGATGAAGGACCGAGACTAAATAGAAGAGTCACCTCAATTCCAAATGACTACATTACCACCACCAAGGCTATCCTAGGAAAATTACGCAAGGAAACACCCTCATCGCAAGATTGAAAAACTTATTGTAGTGGCGTATCGGCAATTAAAGAGGAGCAAAAGATTAAATAGATGTAGATAAGCTATATTATTGTGATCCCAACTCAGTGGCATTCTTTTCAGCAGCATTAAAATATTTTGAAGCCTCGAATGATTCCGAAGCCTCTCCTAGAATTGTATTTTAAAATTGTTGCAAGGTACTCTGTGATATTTACATTTGCACAAAAATACAAGCAGTTCTTGAACGCCAAAAACTATTGCGCTGGATAATTATAGACTTTATCTTGAGGTGTTGCACATTTTATATCTACGCTCGCTCGACAAAAAAAACGCTATATTCAGCACATGTGCAAGCACCTAGCGTGCATTCGTTGTACTCTAAAAAGTTTAACATTGATCAACGAAGCAGTCGCATGATGCTCGCTTAGGAGTGCAAAACCTAGGAGGTAAATAATGACATGACACGAGAAATTAAGGATTACTTAGATCATTCTACTTCACATAAGTCGGAGCCTGAGCTGGCCCCAGCTTCTGAAGGAGGTTCGCCAGTCACAGCAGCGGCCACTTCGTTGGGCTCGACAGCAGCACACTCTCCGCCGGGCAGCCCTGACGTTTCGTCTGCTTCCTCGGCGGAAGAAGCGTCTTCGCTCGGCACTGGAGCAGCCGAGCTCTCTTGCGAGGGCTCACGAACAGAAGACGGCGAACATGCCAGACCCGAAGAAGGAGTCACTGCCACCCGAGCAGCTGCCTCAAGAAGAAGGGGCTCAGAATCCCCTTCCGATAAATCAATTCCGAAGCCCGCCATATGGTACTCAAATCTCTGCTGTAGGTAACTACTGTAATCCAGTTTTGACTCTTCACTTCCAGGTTTCTTCACAGCCTTCTTGGGCTCGGATCCCTGAGCACCACCAAGGGAGGGACTCTGGTCTTCAACAGGGGGATCTGTAAAACGAACCTTCAGTAAAAGGCGATCACATGACGCACTAGATTCTTCCTCGGGGCCGGCTAGGCAAGAAAGGTCAGCCGACACAGTCATCGAGGTATCTTCACCGGTGGAATCTCTTCGCTTACTCTTACGAGATTTGAGCTTGGAGGCAGAATGGCCTTTTCGAGCACTGCACAGCGTTGAAGCGCTGGATCCCCTCTGCTTGATGCTTTGCCTGAGGCACTCGAGCTGAACCTTTTGCCTGTTCGAGAGCTCCTTGTGGTCACCCTGAGCCAGCAGCAGGGGCGACGGCTGCACGTGCAGCAGGTACTGCAGGAGACACGCGGACGGGTTGTAGGTCGGGTGGTCTTCTGGCACGGCCGACAGCCGCCGCACGCACTTTGGCAGGCGCACGTGCACGCGGTAGAACTTCGTGTCCAACGGTACGCGGAAGCGGTTCCCTTCCTGCAAAGGAAAAATAAAAACGTGAACATCTCGACGCACAACATTTCAATCATGCAAGTGTAATATTTGATGACAAGAAACACAATACATATTTAGCGTAAGCAATCGTTTAGAACACTACTAACAGAAACATGCGCAAGAATTAAAAAAGAAAACTAAGAACGTGAACATCTCAACGCGAACCAGTTCAATCATGCAAATGAAATATTTGATGTAAGATGTAAAATCTACATAGTTAGCGTAAGCAATCATTTAGCATACTACGTACAGAACCTGAAATCACAAAATGAACGTTCTAAACAAGAAAAATATTAATGGTATGTATGAAAAAATATTCAACGTGGTAATCAAAAACATGGAATAGATAAGTCAATGTAAGCCTCCCTAACCACAACAAAGATATTCTAAAAAGATAAGGAAGAAGGCAGCATTTGAATAGAGTTAAAGGAACAAGGAATCTGTGCACAGTGCGTTCCCACACAAAATCCCCGCGCATAAAGACAGTGAGTTGAGAATGAAGACAATGAAAGAAGTACAAAGCTGAAGAAGAAAAATAGTAAGTGCTGAAAAACAGAACAGCAGTGAACCGAAAAAAGATGCTCTGTCCCGAAAAAAAAACTTCATTTCAACAAAACGAAGGCTTACCAAACTTTCAGCTTGGGACCTCTCATATTCTCATTTGGAGCGCTAATTCCTATAAATACAATGGTTGTATCCCGCTGAGGGGACGGGGTTGATAGAAGCAAAATAACACGGCACGATTTAGTATAAAATCGAAGGTACAGGGAACTGATGCGCAAGGTGCGTCCCCACAGCCTACGCATCGAAACAGCTAGATTGAAAAAAGTTGATAAAAGAAGTTCAAGAAAAAGGTTCGTAATAAAACAAAACGAACTGGTCCGTAACAGAATGAGAAAATATGTATTTCAACAAAAAGCCTATCTATCAGCTTGGGACTTCACATCTTTCCCATGGGAAATTAAAAACGAAAACAAAATTATCAGTGCGTCAGAATAGAGGGAGACAAGTTAAACTAGTAAACCTATGACGATAACGGACAATTCTGAGAACGAACATCAATAAAATTTTCGCACTGATATTGCAATGAGAAACAACAAGAAGAAAGTACTTTAAAAATTCTCCAACATCAACAGTAATGAGGAAAAATGACTTCAGTCTCGAAAAGTAATTAAGGATTTTACCCAAAGTACAAATAAATCGGTGAGAAAATGTTTGAAAAACGAGAATTTTTCAGCACCACAAAATTAATTTCAATGTTGCATGCGTCTTATTTATAATGGCATGCACAAGTTTTTGAGGAAGGTCCAGTGCGTTGAATAAACAGGGGATATTATTTACCCAATTATTTTACAGCATGCTCGTGAAAGAAACATTACGACACGAATATGTTCTGAGATATTCAAAGATTTTTAGCAAGATGTGAAGAGGGAATTTCATGTCCCGTGGAGTTTAGAGCTGCTGTTGGAACGTCATTTAGCTCAGTGTATCTCAGCTTTGCCGATCTTTCACGGATGAAAAGTAAAAATCAAAACTTACGAATCCAGGTTAGCAACGTCACTATCTTTACGTAGTGAAAGAGGTTTAAAAATAATGAGAAACTTTAAATTCAGAATTTCAAGTAAGTAACATACTTCGCTTTCGCAACTTTAGTTTTTCCTCAGAGACTCAAGTCATGTTACTGCATGGTAAATACTTCTCGTTTTATTCTGAAGCATGTTAAAAGAATGTTATATTCTAAAGTACACGCAATTCTCCGTTTCAGTCTAACTATACACATGGCTTAAGCTCGATTTCCGCTCAAATGAGCAACAATCACTTCATGTTCATGTTTAACACTTTGACTGCGGTGGGTAAAAATTAAGTTCAATATTCAACTCAAAATTAAAGTCAACTGAAGTAACCCATTTTAAAAATAGCAGACATTAACTGGATCGTGCCTGCGTTTAGTTTTGATTGAGTATTAATGAAAATCAAGTTTGTGACCACTGGTCGGTCAGCAGCATTACGAAAATCCCCTCCGTGACCACCGGTGGATCACGCCGCAGTCAACGAGTTAAATAACGGCATGAGCGCAACATTTGGATGTCTCGGTTGGCACAGCGCGCTGCAGAAGAAGAAAATTGCGAAAGCATCTCAATAAGATGAAGAGGTGAACTAAGAATGAATACTAAAGGCGAAGACACTCGTGAGGGAAATCGATTGTAAGGTTATACCCGTTTCTCACTGGGAGAGACTGAGAAGTGAAGGTCTACCATTCAATCAATCTAAACCCACACCAGACTCCTGAAAACAAGTGCTACCGATTCCGTCGTGGGAAGTTGAGGTTATGACGGAGGAGCACGAGCTCCTCAAAGTTCAGTGATATGGACAGACGCCATCAACACACAAGGGGGTGTTGTTCAAAGAGTCTGTCCTCGTCAGTGTGTATGTAGCTCAGGTAGCCTACTTGTCATCCAGGAACAAGTTCCCGATACAGACTGAAGGACAATCTTTTCTTGTGAACTTTCGTAGAGGAATTTGAATGTTAATTACACAGAAAAACTACGGTCCCGAGGCATTCCAAGTTACTTTTTTTTAATCAAACAGGGATAGGAAACATGTAAGAAATACGGAAAATATATCCATTATCAGTTGTTTTAGGTAGCTTGCAGAAAGATTACTCGAAGAAAATGCCCTTCAAACGAAGACAGAACAGGACTAATGCATAATTCTTTGTAAAACCGCAGAAACAATATTAGACACGAACCTAATTGTGCATAAGCGAAAATATTGAAGCATGGAGTCACGGTCGACTCCGCTGTATCTTATTTCAGGCTGACGATCAAAGCACAAAAGCTGACGATCAAATTCATATACAAAAAAACGTTCTGAGATGAAGACATCCACGCCGCACGCGCCTAGTACGACCATTTGACAAGCACGTAACATTTCAGTGCAGTTAATTAAAGAATGGCAGGTCCTTATAAGTGAAACGAGTCAGTGCGAAGGAGCTTCAGGTTTAGAAAAAATATCGAAAATATCAGGGGTGCGAAATACCCTGTACGAAATTCGCTTAATGATAAAATGGGGAGGGCGAGGAGCAGAATTACTTGCTGAACTTTGAATGCAGCGTCGAGCTGCACAGCAGTCTGCCTGGCGTATTAACGCAGAGATCCAACGACTTATGTAGTGTTTTCCTACGTTAGATTAGATGTTGGTTAAGCCTCCATAACCACTGAAAATATTGAGCGTCTCAAAGAGAGGAAGATACCATTTAGTATGGAGATAA
Source organism: Platorchestia sp. MABIK (assembly GCA_014220935.1). NCBI lineage: Eukaryota > Metazoa > Arthropoda > Malacostraca > Amphipoda > Talitridae > Platorchestia > Platorchestia sp. MABIK. The sequence goes on from JACJUY010007612.1 coordinate 29,786, forward strand.
GGGAACGCGGAATCTATGCAGAAGGGGCATAGAAACAATAAGTTGAGAAAGAAATTCATGAAACAAGATGAAGTTGAAGAAGAAAGTAGTAGGCGCTGAAAAACAAGACAGCAGTAAATCGAAAAAACGATGGTCCTTAAAAAAAAAAAAATTATTTCGAATAATTAAGGTCTACCTAACTCTCAGCTCGGGACCTCACATTTTCCCCCCGGGACAATCCGCACACAATCAAACCTGCGACATATCTCCACTTGCGATCGTTAGTAGTGCGATCAACGCAAAAATTAGTAAATAAATTACTGATGAGTAAATAATAATAAAAATCAGTGTTTCAACAGCCAAGAACAAAAGGTATCACGTCATTAAACGCAAACGACTGTTTTTAACAATAATTTTACGACATTAACTATTTTATTTTTACTATTCCGTTAACCACGCTCCATGTCTCGTACGTACATATAGTGTAAATAATAAAATGAGCTATTGCTTAGAACAAAACCTTTTCTGACAACCACTCACTTCGCCCCGAATTCATATGAGATCGTTAGTTCAATAATGGATCCAGGAAAACGAAAACTAATTCTGCAAATTAATGGCTCGCTCAAGCAATAACGAGAATTAAATATGCACGGACACACGATCAAGAAAAGCTTGTACGCAATCAATGTGTGAAAGTCAAACGTCCTGAATGGACGTGATGGGTGTGAACATAAGAAGCAGCACAGCGTAGTCTCCCGCCCCGTCTCGACGTTGTGTACAGTTCATGTTTATACATCCTCATCAGCAGGCACCAATCGAGCTCGCACGCCGATAAAGAGTGGTATCAACTGTTCAATGCAAATTTTCCAGACTATCTTTTATTCCCTCAAAATAATTACAGTTTTGCATTCTAGATTCTACCTAAACTCAGTCGATGGCTTTCGAGGTAGATAAAATCAGCACTTCAAGCTGGTTTCTCTCGAGTACTCACAAATGGAATAGCAGCTAAATGCAATGCAAATGAAGGAGAGTCTATGCATGCCGTTTTGGATCCGATGTTCAGCAGCGAAGGCATACAAATGAACGACAATGATGCCCGTGTCGAAGAACTCCAGCGCAGCCCGCAAAAGCCTTCGCTCGTCGAAGTGTCGTCACTTTTCTATTGCACTCGCATCGAAAGTACGGCTGTAATTTTTAATCAGAAGCAAGGAAACCTGCCATCAAATTTACTTTCGTGACGATTTCAGCGACAGCTGAAGGAAGTCAACTGCAATGATGAAAAAACAAGGCTCATTATCGGTCGCCAGCGAGGAGGTTTACCTCCACTGGAACCACAAAACCCGTGGCTGAGCTGCAGCTCAATTTTTTGCGACTCTTGCTGAGATTTAGTCTCAGTATTTCCCCTCGAGCCAGTAATGAGAACTGAGGAGTAGGATTGTTATTTAGAGACTCATTTTTTGCTGCCTGGCCAAGTGAACAGGTTCAAACTGGGACGGCAGGCAATATTGAGATCGTTTTCGACAAGGTTGCTCTCAGCGGTGGAGCCAGACAAGATGGGCAGCTCTTTGGATTAGAGCACGGGTATTATTTAACAATTTGTAGGTATCGGAGCCGAAAACTTTAAATTAAACCGTGGGCCTCATTTTATCATTTTTACGGGAATATTAATCTCCCATACGAAATGCCAGGCCACATTCTCCCAATTTTCGCACGTAGGATGGGTGAATGAAAGAGAAAAAATTATATTTTATGCCTGCGCGTGCCTTTTTTTTTTTAATAGCACACGTTTTAGGATTTGACTATCTGAATTTAGTTACTCCGCGTATGTCAACAATGGCATAGTTGATAATCATTTACTTTTTCATATTAGTCACATTGAAACTCCCGCACCAGAACAAAGGCAATTTCAAGAGCGAAGAGACGGAACTACTACGTATGGACTTGAAAAAAAAACAAGAATCTCGGCACAACTTGTGTTCCAACGCAGGAGACCCAGCACATACAAAATGCTAATGATGAAGGAAGAAAAAGAACGCACTTATATTTAGCGACGAGGGCAAGAAACCTGAAGGGAGCTGCATGGGCCCGAAAGATCAAAGCACCGAAAGCTTGTAATGGAACAGTATACCTCTGGGGGCGGCAGTCCCCATAACATAAGATTGAGAAACTTGACTCACCCAAGCTTACTGCCTATCCCAAGTCCCCTGAGAAGGTAGAATTACGAATAAACGACGATGAATTATTGAATGAGATGACCAAATCGAAGATATAGATTCAAATCTGGTCGCAACACTTGCATTCCCGTGAGTAAAACGAACCAAATAACGAAATTTCTACAAAATTATCTAGTAAGTGAAAGCTCTCTAAATCGTGGTGCTGTGTAGGCTCATGTGAGCGCTAATACCAATCATAGAGATAAAGTGCATAAAAACATGAAATTACTTCTCGAGCCTCTGCCACATCGGTACTCTCGGAAGTGGCAATACCATAATCTCACGCAGGTAAGAAATTGACCAAGAAGGCAGAGAAGCACACAACATCGTAGACCGCATTCGGAAGCTCGCCTTCAGACGCTCAACCTCCTCGACGCGAAGAACAGAAAACGTCACTAGGTAGGAGGTGTAAACAAGGCGAATAAGGGCTCGAAGATGCGAGAGATTCAAGGAACAAGCAACGCACTGCTGGCACGCGCATCAGGAAAAAGGAAAAGAAGGAGCACCAGAATGTGGGAGTGAGGGCGGGCGAGGAGCAGAGTTGCTTGCGGAGGTTTGAACGCAGGGTCGTGCTACACAGCAGTCTGGCTGGCGAGTAAACGCAGAGATCCAATGACTTCTCATGTAGAGGAGTCCTTACATTCACCGTAACTCCAAACGAGGGCGACTCAAGCATTCATCAGATGGACCAGATTATGTTATTTAGCAATTGTTCAGCAATGATTAATTCACGGATAAAATACTTTCTCGAAGAACAGACGCTGCTATTGCTACTCGTCATTAGAACACCAAGTTTCAGATTAAAATAAGAACATTTTCCCCAATGAATTCAGATTTCTACAACATTGCTCTAAAAAATGAAATCAGTTGAAAGAAGGCGCTAAAGTACTTCTAGCCGAAGTTCAAAAAATCATAATGTCCTCAGTAGGCCAGTTACTTCTAAAAAAAAAATGAACTGGCGTTGAACACCGCACTATATATGAATCTAATTAGTACCCATACGTGCAGCATGCCCAGACATAATTCCAACTAGCCAGTCAGCATCTTGAAACTAAATAGAGCAAGCCCAGTAGACGAGCTCAACAACTGCAGGGCCGACGAGTTTAAACGATATGTTAATGTCCCGAGTTGAGCGCAAAAATGTAAGAACGAAGCTCAAAATATTTAGCATGGTGGCAGGCTGAGCCAGGCTTGGCGACAGCGTCACAAAATACACCGCAACATTCAACACAGAGCAGCACGAGCATCGCTCAAGAGATAAAGGATCTCCTGGCCATCTACGGATAAAAATATGCGGCAAAATTTTTTACTTTTACAACCAAATCCCTCAAAAAAAATTATAGAAGAACTAATGAGCACTACTTAATAGATTAAGGACAGTCATCTCAAGACCGTCTATTTATGAAAATATGCGGCAGCTTATTTTTTTTCTTTGAACCAAATCTCGCAAAAAGTTGGACAAAATTGTAACAATCATCAGCAAATTAGACATTGTGACAAATTGGTCCCCTGAACACAGCGCTCGACGTTTACACTCTCGAGAACATAGATACTTATTCCCTAGCACAACCAGTATATAATTTATGTCGTCAAATCAGAGCAGTATCAGTGTACATTTCATTGCACATCACGCAAGAGTTCCATCAAATCTGCTCGCAATGGAACGTAACTTGAAATTCTAGTATCTCACCCACTAGCTCATAGAGGAATATTAGAACTCTCAAGACTTTAATCAAGCGATGTAAACAAGAGACAAAGAAGTTGTAAAAATCACTTTTCATTGCTAAAGATTCTAACAATTCAATACTAAGATCCTAAACGTCCTTTATGAATTCTTAAACAAGCAGCACTGAGAACTGACAGGCTGCGTATAAGGGCTGTTCGAATGAATTTTCAAGCAATATTTGTCCATTTTAGACCGTAAAAATACCAAAGAAGCAACCCTACTGTAAAAAATTAAGTTTTAAACCAATACTATGCAAATCGCAGCTCAGAGCAGTGGTTGCCACAGCTCGTGATCGACGGCTACCTGGTTTCTTTTAAATTCAAGAAGAAAAATGGAAGATAGAACATGCACGCAAACGCCATTACACGTGCACTTTTAAAGCACAGCAATTGGAGGCGCTTTGGGGATGGTCTAAGAAATTAAACGGTAAGCAAATAGTTTGCTTTGGGAAGATTAAGAGGAGCTAAAAGGGAGGGAGTTATAATTAGTGCAAGAGAGGACGTAAAAATTGATGCTTTATATTTAAGAACGTACTCCACGCGTAACAGGAATGTAACCAATTCCAAATACGTACGAACGATAAAGGGAAGATGAGCGCTCGATTTTAGCAATATATTTATGCACTATAGGTAAAAGAATATTCCCGGAAGGAGAACGAAATTTCAGGACAGCATAATTCCTGTACTAACAAAAAAATGGAAGCTTTATTTCAGAAATGTATTCCCACATGAAAGACGAAAGAGAATTCCTTAACGGGAAATATAATGGCTTATAAAGATAGCATAATTCCTGTAGAGTGAGCGAGCTTTGGCTTGAAATTTTCTTGCAGTCTGAAAAACGAGAAACAATAAATTTTGGACGCGCTTTTGATGTTTATGTTTGATTGCTTCGAAGTGCACTCAACTAAAAAAAGTTTAATCATATAAAAAGGAAACATACCAAGAAGCATGAGCCATTTGCCACACGAAATTCTCGAAGAAAATATAAACTGGAGCAAATGAAGAAAATATAAACACAACCGTGAACGTAAAGGCCGATCGTATAATTTTCACTGTAAATCGTAACAGTGTTCACTATATATCATATACGAACACATCGGTAACAGTGAACCACTACGAGCAAGGATGTCTAGAAGATTTTATAGAGTACTGGTGTAAGAAATGCGAAGAAAATACTTCAAAACATTTCACTTCACAACGCGGCGAGACACTGAAGAAAGTTTTAATCTAAGTGGCATGAAATATCAATAAATTACTCGGTGTAATAAATGCAGGCCGGGCGCCACAAAAAAAGGACGGTCTCACCGCCACAACCAATGCACATATCGAGCGGCGGGCGAGAGCCCCAAAAGGAGACGCGGTCAACATTAGCAAGCCACGGCACTTCGGTGCCTTTGAAGAGACATCTTGAGTTGAGCCAATGCCTGCCTTCTCCAGCATACACAAGCGCTAGCTCGTACCTCAAAACGACAGCCAAGGAAACCCACTGTTATAAAGAGGGAATAATCGCCCTCCACTGACGTGAACGAATAACTTTGCCCGTAAGAGTCGCATTTCAAATTTCGCTCACTTTTACCATGGTACCACACGCAGAGGGCAGTTCTTAGTGGATAAATTGGTTATTCCTATCGCATTGTCATGTATTTTTAAAAAGATTTGTGGATTCCACAGTAAAAAGTTGAGGTTAATAATCAGCGCACTTCTCCACTCTCTTCAATTGAGACGCTTTACCCTAGCTCCGATAGTTGTTCAGTGCCACATCCTTGCACGAGAGCGATTTCTTCTTTGCACGCCTAATTTACTTTGTATCCTTAACAGCGGCAGTATTTAAGCGAAACCCTTATTGCCTTAAGTTTATTGTAAAGGTGGATTAAAATACAAAAAGGACTAAATACAGATCTTGATATATTTTTTGCTCGAAAGTAATTTCTATCATTAGCTTTTTATCCTCGGCATAAGGACAGATTTTCCACAACGGGAGTTGGAAGTTGCAGTCTCGAAATAGAAAACATTTAAGAAAAGAAACAGCGTTCTGCAACTTAGGTTTCACCGATTCGCCATTTTTTCATTGAACCAGTTCTAAACGGGCCCTTTTTCTAAGAAATTGGCTCAATTAAAAAAGTGCAACATCCAGCAACTCTGTAGGTTTGCTAAATACTGAGCAGTTTCATTAGCACGTAACATCGCCAAGTTCACTTTGAAGAACTTAAGCTTCCACCAGCACCACTACGACGACGCAAATCATTTCAAAACGCAACCCGAGGCATCACCGCGCAGAATCAGAAGCATCTCGTGTAAACGTAAACACTACACGGAGCAGGACGAGTGGCGCTGTAATTTGCATGCAGTGTTTATAGTAACCTACACTTGGCACATCGGTGGCCACAGTTAGCGGCTCGTAATCACAGCGCCAGGTAGCGTCGCAAAAAAAAAAAACAAATGAAGGCTCGCAAATCATCGGCTGAAATGAGCGCCTGCATACGAAGCCGGAAGCGCGAGACCCAGCGCCGACCGGCACAGCGATGAATTGAATCGCAGACGATTATTTTTAGCATTTGAGGCTTATTATTACTATTAATTTCTGTATTGAACACCGCAGCCACGATGGGTGATCTCAGCATTGATGCGCAGAGGTTTCATCACTTTGTTTTGGTGTCGGGTTTGTCAAGAATTACGGGTTTCCTCGTCAGGTCATTCATGATGCATCATAGGTCATCGGATTGTTATCAAGGAGCCGTTTGATTCTGAGTTAATTGTTCAGTTAATAGACGAGCACTGTGGTCAAAATATCGCTGAAAGAACCACGTGAGTTTTACCGCTTAAATATTCGTGGGTCGAGACCAGCTCAAGACCATGAGAGAAGTGAACAAAATTTTCAGAAAAACTGCAGAAAAATTGATTACAAAGCAATACGCATACATTGTGTGGATGACACCCTAAAAAAAAGACTGAAGAATCGAAGATGATTTTTAGTAAAAGAAAACACAACGCCAATAAAAACACGAAGGAAAATAAAGCAGGTAAAGAGAAATAAACAAAGTGAAAACTGTCGCAAGAAATTGGAAAGGAAAGAGGAGGACACGAAAAGTCAAACTATACACAACACAATTAAGTAGCAGAATGATGTGAGAAATGTATTTGAACACTCAGCAGTATGAACAAAGTAAAGAAAAAAACACATTTTATCATGGAATGTCTTTTACTTATGCAATAGAGAAAACATTCATGTAAAAACACGAACGCTTTGCCACAAGAATTTGAGGATTCATAATGTCTTCATGCGATCACTAAAAAAGCGTATTTCGGTAGTGTAGCAGCGGACCAAAAAATAAAACACGTCTGATTGGTGCATATGCTGCGATCAGCGTGGCGAGTTGCGAGACGGCGAGGTCTCTAATGATACAACACGGCTCCAACTGCACCCTGATTGCAGGCATCGAGCGTTACTGGCGACAATCCAACCGCAAATATACGATGAAGACATCAGGTTTACACTTCGTCATAGGAGTTTTTTAGGAGAGTACTGCTCTCCAATTGAAACAAATAAATAAGTGGCTTGGAATGCGGCAATTTCCAAGCCCTAGATAATTACCTCGAGCAATGGCCTTCAACGTAGAACACGCGATCAATTTGAGATAAAGCAAGCCGAGATTTCTTGTGAGGGGCCAGTAATGAGAGCCGTGAGGTGTCGATAAGCCCACCATAAATGGTGCTTCGCTGGTCAATTATGGCGCTCTTATAATTAGCAGCGACGTAAAACACGACATGAGCCCGCAACTTTACGTGCACGACACTTTGAGGGTGATGGATGCGCGTCATCGACATGCTGCCCTAAAATTGAGATATAAATACAACGCTGAGATGTGTAATAAAAGGTTGGGATGCACGAAGAAAGAAGAGCCGAAATTATCAGAAACCTCAAAATTGAAGTCAACAACGAAAGCATGAAAATAAATACATAAGATACTCACTAGAACCTAATGTATTGGATCAAAATATACCACGAAATACGAAGAAATGAAAAATAACAACACGAAAGTAAAATATACAACGAAAGTAAAACCTGAATGATCCGAAACAATGTCAAAGTTTCAAAACAAGATACGTCAACAGAAAAGTACGCAGAAGTCATTCTATTCAATTGATTTTCAGCTAAACAAATTCGAAAAAACACGAAGCTGAACAAATCAAAAGTCAAGGTATCAAAGTTAATCACGCTGAAGCGCGCAATAGACTACATTGACAGCAGCGTCTTCGCATTTTCAGGAATAAAAAGAATATTCCCACAAACCCAAACTACAACATACGTAACAAAGCCTTCATAATCTCCCAAAGATGACAAAAGAATCGTGTCCTCACAACCACAGGCCTGCAACTAGATTAGGGATTATGAAATTGTTTAAATTTCCCTAACCACAAGACAGGTGTCCCAAAAAGAGGAAAGATGAAGGCACTATTTAGTATGAAGTTTAAGAAACGAAAAATATACGCACAGAGTGTGCTCCCACACAAGATCTCCTACGCATAGATATAGTGAGTTATGAAGGACCTTTATTAAACAAGATAGAAGTTGGAGAGGAAAGTAATAGAAACTGAAGAACGGTACAGAGGGGAACTGAAAAAAGAAGATCCGTAATGAAACAAAAAAAACAATTGTGTCTGAACAAAAAAGAAGGTCTACCTAACCCTCAGCCCAGGAGCTCATATTTTCTCTCAGTGAGCGCTAATTCCCTCATATACACTAGCTGTATCTCCTTGCAAGGGTTAACACGGATGACACCTACAAACCGTACTAATAATTTATTTCTCCACAAAAATTTTACTTCCTTGTTGCGTTTCGATAAAGATAGTAAAAGCAGAAATGTAATTCGCGAAGAATTTGTTTCACTTCATATTGAGATATATGATGATTTTAATTTCGGTGACGATTGCTTAATTTCGGCAAGTCACTAGATATTTTCTCCAGATCACACTCCATCAGAAAGGCAGGATCCGGTATTTCTTCATTATGCGCGAGGTTTACTGTGCTAACCTCGGCCGTCCTAAATTTCAGGTCCCAGGGACTTTCGAACAGCCATCTCTCGACATCGCTGCAATAAGCATTTGTAGCTACAGCTAATCCCCGCTGCACTACAGACATTTGTACAGAGCTACAAGTGCAGAGCTACTACAACAAATCTGTAAAAGTCTACGCTGCACTACAGGCACTTGTACAGAGCTACAGTTAGTCCCCGCTGCACTACAGGCACTTGTACAGAGCTACAGTTAGTCCCCGCTGCACTACAGGCACTTGTACAGAGCTACAGTTAGTCCCCGCTGCACTACAGGCACATGTACAGAGCCACAGCTAGTCCCGCTGCACTAAACAATCGGACCAACACCGATGGTGTACAGGATAAGGTGCGTCTCAGGAGCCCATTTGCCGCCTCCGTCGAGCATGATCACCCCCATATCTGCGTTGCGATCACCACGGCCACACACGCCGCAAAATCACAGGCCTCCACTAATGCTACGAGAAAAATCACATGTTTTCATAAAAGTTTGGGGAAAAATTACGCTTCTGTGTCAGCATCTTGACGCACTCAATGATACTGAAAACTAAGTTTGCACGGTTTCACCAGCACTGAAGAATTTGTACACGCGCAAATTAATACTTTCTCCTGGCATCCATATTGGCAGGAATCGTGAATTCGAAAATCAACGATTCTGGGCTATAAAATGTTACGATCATCAGTGATGCGATACTTCAAATAAAATTTGAAATTCCTGATGATCATTTTCGAACACTTGAGAGATGTTCTGAAAACCCAAAGTTGAGATATTTTTGCAATAAACTAAGAAACGCCGCATTGATTTCCTCAAAGAAATGTAAGCTATAACTACTATTGAGTAGGAAATTAACTTCAGAGGAAAGTACAACATTTGCCAAAATTGGATGCATTGAGAGCCCTATCAGCAGTACGTATGTGTGCAGAATTGTGATAAATAGTGTTTCAAATATGTATTGCAAATTGTCCAACTAACGCAGCTCAAAACCAAAATAATGCAACCGTTATTAACAAAGAAAAAATAAGCATCAAAAAGGAAAATGCACCACATTTAACCAGCAAAACGTGCGACTCGACGTCACGCAAAACAATGTAGAATTCACCAAGAGAGACTAGAACCTATGAAACGTTCGGAGGCGACTGCATGACCGCTGCGGACAGTGAGCCATAACGTGGCGGGCGGCACAGATCGTGTTGGATACAACGTCTTCACGGGGCGCAGACAAGATTGTTGCTTAGATATCCAAATCTGCCGCTGGACTTAGATCACGTAAGGCCACATGCAGAACACAAGTTTGCCTCCTGATGCGCCACGAAATAATGGCACAGCAAAGAGGCCTTTATGGTAAAACACGATCTGTGGCAACGATAAGAACGCGACCATCAGCTACTGCTTACTGCTCGGTCAGCAGCGAGACAGAAGCACTCATACAAATAGTCACTGATGGTACACGCTCACAGCGTGAAGCTTTGTGCTACTGCACATGCACGTTTATTTTATGTTTCTCAGTAGGTGATACGCATTGCATGAATGGTATGTGCGATACTGTAGATGAAGGATATTTTATGGTTTCTCAGGAGGTGATGCGCAAGTGAAGATGTGAGGAACTCTGAACGTCGATTTTACACATTTTCTCGGTGACATGCATCAGTGACAAAAATACTCTGGGTCCTGAACGCATCGCAATTTTAACAGAACGCGATATAATAGAAATAAACTTATTCAACAAAGAATTTTATTTAATCAAAAAAAATTTTTACCAAAGAAGTTTGTCTAAACAAAAAATTTATTTAACAAAGAAATTTTTACTTATTTATTTATTGATGTATTTAACAAATTATTAGAAATGCCTCGGAAACTCCACTTTTTATATGCTGCCAGTATTTATGAGATTGGGTTTTTAGATATACAAACTAGTTCATGATAAATAATAAAAATAAATTGAGAAAGATAGATACCAGCCTAAACCCCAAACAAAATACGGATTTAAATTACAAACAACGCATACCCAGGAAAGGATGCAAAATGCGACACTAAATAAGAAACATGCTGTACCAGCGCGGTGCATTGTCCCCTATTCAAATACAGAGCGAAGAAAATTTCGGCAGCTCACTGGAGTGTGTCAACTTTTGGAACTAGATTACGTGATCCCACAAGACCCAGCATCAGAGACTGACACTGTGGACAGCGAGTCAATGGCAGGCGTCAGGCATATAAATCCTTGAAATTAAAATGCAGACAACAATTTTCAAGCGATTCTATAGTAACACAAATGTCTCGGCTGCTTGAGTAGATTTCAATTTTGCGGCGAGTCTAGAATCAGTTACTAGTAAAAAAAATCAGGTTAGAGGAATCTATGCGCGAGGGACACGGAAACAGTAAGTTGAGAGAGAAGTTTATGAAACAAGATATAAGTTGAAGAAGAAAGTAGTAGGTGCTGAAAAACAGGACCGCAGTGAACCGAAAAAAGATGGTCCGTAACAAAACAAAAAAAACTATTCTATTTAAACAAAATGAAGGCCTACCTAACCTTTAGCTCAAAACCTCACATATTCCCCCTGGGGAGCCCACGCAAGGATTTACATACGTGAGATGACATCCTGTCACTCGAGCATTGCCTAGCTGTACCTACACAGCTACGCGAGCAGCTCTGTACATCTACACGCAGGTGTGGATCTCGCACCCAGGCGCAGGTGAGCAAGACGACGCGTGCGGCGGCCCGACATGCGGGTGCAGGTGACGCTCGCTGCAGCGCGTTCTGCCGTCCACGTGTTGCATACCACACAACGAATGACAGCCCATGTCGTAAACTTTAAATTATGTACAATTTTTTCTACAAAATTTTAATCATGAAAGCTTCTCAAACATGAAAATAACTTTTTATTTTTAAACATAAAATAAATTTGCGCCGCGTTAAATGACAGGAAAATGATTCAAAGTATATTTAAATTCGCAACAGACAAAAATTCGGTCACTGGGCGTACGGCTACATTAACGGCACACAAAGCTGCAATAATAGGAACCTTAATAATTATTACTCGTTGATTAATGAGCAGCCTGTTACAATAATCTACCAATTTTGGTGACATAAACGACACAGATTTAACCAAAACCCACATGCGCAGCAGAATGCCTCATTTGCATAAAGAATCCGCAACACTTTGACCACAGCGCGCGCCACCGGTGGCGACGGCGGAGATTTTCATAATGCTGCTGACCGACCTGAAGTCACCAACTCAATTTCCATAAATACTAAATGAAAGCTAATTGAAGACACGATACAGTTAACGGTTGTTATTTCAAAAATTGCTTTACACAGTACTTTAAATTAGAGTTGAATGCTGAACTTTGGTTGAACCTGTTGCGGTCAAGTCACAGTGTTGAAAAGGACACAGCAGAGCAGAACTTTCCTCAATCAAGCACAATGAGCACCCTCACATGCTGCTGTCACCACCGTGATGTGAGGGCGACGACCTGACATTCGACAAGGCGTGAAAAAGCGCACGGCGACGACAGCACCACCTCTGTCTCCTTGGAATACACAAGGAACAAGAAAAGGGATATAGGATGCTGTAATACTAAAAAAATCTTGGCATTCAACCCTCACCAGTTGACTGATGAGTGATAATTGTCTGATAAATCAACGCACCGCCAGCTTTGTCAACAGTACAGAAATATGTAGATATAAATTAAACTGATAATCCGAAGTAATTTATTGAGAAAGAGAACACCTTCAAGATTATCTTCAAACGAAGTTCACTTCAACAATGGGGAAATTTTCCGAACACGTACAACTCGAAGAACTAACACGGCACACGCCACACATCGTACCTTCACGGCACGCGCCACACATCGTACCTTCACGGCACGCGCCACACATCGTACCTTCACGGCACGCGCCACACATCGTACCTTCACGGCACGCGCCACACATCGTACCTTCACGGC
>JACJUY010007613.1:2140-18867 GCA_014220935.1 Platorchestia sp. MABIK
ACAAGATCGTAACTCTCCCACCGACTAAAACACCCCGCAAAAGCAACTAAGCTATAACGGCTAAAAGAGAGCACTGGATTCCCCAAGCACAGATATTGGGACTTACGAACATCAGGCAGCAGAACGACTTTATTGGCCTGCTTGTAGTCAAGTGCACTGTATGAAGCGCCGAACGCAACTGACTAGCTTCAGTCGTGCAGCCACGAACTTTGGCTTCAGAATGGCCCAAACCAGGCAGTTGCAGGACAGAGCTCCATGTACCTAACAGTGGTACCCTCACGGTACAAACCTGTAGTGGAATAGTTTCACTACAACTATAATGCTGCACTTTAGAATTTTATCCTTTACATGTTAACATTGATAAATCTGTTCAGAAATAGAAAATAGGGATCAGGGCAACAGGTAGATTGCACCATCTACAAAGCAAACACGGTTTAGGAGATGGGTGGATCGCCCCATTACAAAGTGATATGGTTAGGGAAAAATGTATGACCTGACACAATTACAACTGAAATATGGCACAGCCATTTTCAAAGTGCCTTTCCTGCTATTAGGTCGACTGTATAAAGAAAATTTTTTGCTGAACCAAGGATGCGGTGTGTGGGCACCTAGAACCTGGTCAGAAATCAAGATCAAGTCTGAGCCATTGTTTCATTGTGAAGTGAATAACAGATATAATTACCATGAGATAAGTTTACTGCAATTTGATCAGCAGTGTGACTATTTTCACAGGGTCCTAGAGGTTTGGGTTTTTCACAGCTAGTAGGTGCCAGAAACGAGAACCCACGAGGCAGAGACTGTTGAGGGTCTAGGTGCAATACTTGTAATTTACAATATTATTGGGCTAGCAGTTGCCCTGATATGCGTGAAAACAGGAATGTACTTCTTAGTGATGGCAATAGTGAAGCTGTGCACTTCTTTTTCCTTGGATTCACTAATGGAGACCCTGATAAAGTGAAATTGACGCTACTGACGTAGGAATCTGGGGTTGTGCTGTTTTGAATACTGGTAGCTTCACTACAGTTTGTGAATCAGAGCAGTTAGAGAATTACATAGAAGAGCTAACTGAATTTGAACTTACTAAGGTTTTTGGAGAGGTAGCAAATTTTACATTCAGTGATAGTGCTAGAATGAGCTATAAGGCATGTCCAGCTCCTGTGCAATGTTGGAAGAGTGTCTGCTTCACTGGCCACAAAAGTTATGGTCTGTAATATTTCTCTTTTACTGAGCAAAAAGTTCATGAAAAATACAAAGATATGTTTAAACTTCAGAATGAACATTGTTTGTGTTGATGGACACAATATGAAATTAAAGCTACTTCGTTTGAACATTATTTATTACCTCTTTCTAGAGAACTATACCATTTTAAGGTTGATTTGACCCATATGAATTTTGATTTGATCCTAGCAAAATTAGAATTGCTCAAAGTGAATTTCAATTTTCTCCATGTGAAAATAGAATTGCTCCGAGTGAAATTTGATTTGATCCTCATGAAAATAGAATTGCTCCAAGTGGAATTTGATTTGCTCTTTTTTGATTTGCAACCGATCCAAATGATTTTTAGTTCGCTATAGTTATAATATCAAAATTAGGAAATTTTTTTCAGCTTGAGTATTTAAAATACTGCATGTTATATATTGTTGTTGTTAAAATACTATAAATATTTTAATAATGTTAATTAATAATAAATTACCTTTTAATTAAGGAGACCTACTACTCTGGACTTTACCTAATTTACAAAATTTTACAAATTTCCATTTTCACATTTCTATTGCAACTAGGTTAACGAAAATGTGTACAGATATGTAAAATTGAATTCTGAACACATCTTCTTCCATAAAAATTTGAGATTTTTGCAAGCTAAAAAAGTTATTGTGCGAACATATAAAAAAAAGTGCAGAAATGTTTTTTTCTACAACTTTTTTACGTAGAAGTGCGATTTTGGTCTTATTTGACGCAGAAGGACTGTAGGAACCTTGTAACGTATGATCTTTTTGAATTTCAAATTAGGAAAAAATTTATCCATATATCTAGCGCATTTTCCTTTGTTCCCTTCATTATTCATTCTATCAATGCTTGGCCTCACTAATTTTATGGAAAACATTTCATCATCAAGCCATATTTTGATCGTATTAACACACACGTCACTGTCATGATCTTGCAGTACTTTTCTACAAAGTTGTGTGAGAGAGTAATCAAAGCATTTTCTTGTGTGNCTTCCATAAAAATTTGAGATTTTTGCAAGATAAAAAAGTTATTGTGCGAACATATAAAAAAAAGTGCAAAAATGTTTTTTTCTACAATTTTTTTACGTAGAAGTGCGATTTTGGTCTTATTTGACGCAGAATGACTGTAGGAACCTTGTAACGTATGATCTTTTTGAATTTCAAATTAGGAAAAAATTTATCCATGTATCTAGCGCATTTTCCTTTGTTCCCTTCATTATTCATTCTATCAATGCTTGGCCTCACTAATTTTATGGAAAACATTTCATCATCAAGCCATATTTTGATCGTATTAACACACACGTCAATGTCATGATCTTGCAGTACTTTTCTACAAAGTTGTGTGAGAGAGTAATCAAAGCATTTTCTTGTGTGGCTGTTGTCAGTGTCCTCAATATTTTGGGACATTTCTTATTATTATTTCCTCCTTTTTTCTTAGGTAAAACTCACTTATTTTTCAGCCACCTGTATGCAATCTTAGCATTTACTCCAAGTGAGTTTGCAATTTTCTTCCAGTCCTCTTCATTATTGAAGGCTTTTATTATTCTCTGTCTGTCTTGCGCACTTGTTTTATCAGACTTCGTTTTGAAGGTTTTGGTTTCTGCTAGATGAAGATGTCTGGATTTGAGGTGGACACTTATTGCTGTTGACGGTAGCATGTCTACACAAAGTGCAACGTGATGTGCAGCAATGTGCAACAACGTGGCTATCTCGGTGATGTTTCTTTGATCAAAGTGTCTGAGATACGACTCCTATGTGTAATAGTTTAATGATGAGTAATGAATGGTTCATTCAACAAAAATTTTATTCTGTAGTTTTTTTTTGTAAATTACATTCTGTAAAAACTCTATCTTTGTAGGCATTGTTGGAATAAAATTAGTTCATAAAGAAGTAATATATTTTACTAAGATTTTATCAAATAACATTTATAAAGCAAATAAAATTTTTTTTCAAATGAATTTAAAATGAAAAAGAGAATCAAATTTCACTTGGAGCAATTCTATTTTCATGAGGAGCAAATTAAAATTTACTTGAAGCAATTCTAATTTTGGGAGGATCAAATCAAAGTTGATGTGGATCAAATCAACTTGTAATTGAGATAGTGGCAATGTTAACAGTAGCGTATTGCTGGCTTTGGAAGAAAAAGGATCTGCTGCTAGTGAAATAAATTTGTTTCTCTTATTGTTAATACGTGGCCACTAGTTAAGAAAGAGAATAAGACTCTTGAATTTGCTATTGAAAAAATGGTACAAATGAAAATGTAATACATGATAATGACTCGGTTAATTAATGGAGTACAGATGATAATGACTAGGTCAACAGAGTACAAATGATAATGACTAGGTCAACAGAGTACAGTTGATAATGACTAGGTCAACAGAGTACAGATGGTAATGACTAGGTCAACAGAGTACGGACGATAATGACTAGGTCAACAGAGTACGGACGATAATGACTAGGTCAACAGAGTACGGACGATAATGACTCAGTCAATAAAGCATGGACAGGTGGGAAAGAAATGCTGTAGTTAGGAAATGAAAACCTTAAATTAATTACCTGTCTATAGGAGTGACTAAGAGACCAGTTGAGGGAACCTGAGGAGCTGTAGATGCAACATGCAAACATCTTAATCAACAATACAATATAGTACATGCAAAAGACATTTACAGATATAACTTAAGAAAAAAGAAATTTACAAAAAGAAATGCATAACCTAAATAAACATATTGCACTATTTAACTTGAATGAATAAGAAGATAAAATAAGTTATATAATTCAAATAAAAACTTAGAATAAAAAATAAACTAATACACATCAAGAAGCAAAAGTAATAACTGAATTTTAACAAAACAAATAGTAATAGAACAATCAGGTAACAACATATAGCAAAATTACTTGCATGTCCTTGGAAGAATAACTCATTAACTGATCTACCAGTGCAACTGGAGCTTCACTTTTACTTAGAATTACCTAAGGATATTTATTAATATTTTATAGTTATTTAATTTATCACCAAAGCTGAAAAGAATGATAATATACAATTAGGCTAGAATTAAGAAAAATATAAAATAAAGCTTAATTGTTTAAAAAGGTGCATGAAGGCTGTGCAATAAACAGTAATGACACAAGCCCTGGTTACACTGTACTTGAAAAAAAATGGCATCTACCTTTTCAAGGGCATATCTACATGCTGTATTTTGATTTTTAGACCCTGAGAAAATTTCTCTCTGAAAGCGGATTAGAGTTCATTCTGAGATGTATGCACTGGGTGAAGCATTTTACATCAAGATTATGCACACTGCAAGGGAGAACCCATGGATAAATGATATATGTAAATGAAAGACAAAATGCTGTGCTGGAAGACAGTGTTTGTAAGATTGTGTTGAAAGGTGGGTATGAACTTGAGGTTATCCTCTTATGGCCAGTATCTGCGCAAAATGCTGTCACTAATGGTTCAGGGTTCTCTCTGACTCTACTGAGTGGCATAGACTTAGCTTGATGATAGGGCAAAACCAAAAGCATATGTTGACAAAATAAAGTGGGATGCATGCTTGTGCACCTTTGCTCTCAGTAGCCATTTGCATGAAACAAATTAAGCACAGCCCTGATATAGTAGAGTTCCATGTTTTATCTCTGAACTTCCCTCTGGAAAGTTTTCATTTTTTACATATACTAAAAGGAAATTGTAATTGTGCGCATCTGTGATCTTTTTATCTTGCTGAATGCGTAACTGTGTATTTGCTTGGGACTTCTGGTTGATTTGATGGCATGTTTTGTATGGCTTCTTTAGCTGCTCATGTGCAAGGGCCTTCCAGCAGGTGGTTAGGCTTTGAGCAATGTTTCATTTTGTTTAGTAATCATTTTGTGGTGAAACCAGTTGGCTAGTTGTTTCAACACTAGGAAGCCGACTTGTCAGGATGCCGACCTGGCAGGGTTAGCTACTCCAGCTAAATAGCTAGGCCCAGAGACTAGGTTAAGTTGCGGCACGGAGAGGTAAATAACAATTATATTTTAAAACACAGTAAGTATGGAACATATACATGCTCAGGGCGTGTCTTGCGGGAGCCGTCTCTCTGCACAAGATCGTAAATCTCCCGCCGACTACAACACCCTGCAAAAGCAAGAGACAACTAAAATGCGATAGTAAAAGAGGGTGCAGGATTCACCGAGCACGGTTCAGGACTCACAAGCATCAGGCCAGAAGCTTTATTTAGCTTGCTCACTGTACGAAGGTCTTAACGCAACTGACAAACTACAGTTTTGCAGCCGCAAACTTTGGCTTCAGAATGGCCCAAGCCAGGGAGTCACAGGACAGAGCTTTATGTACATAACAGCGGGACCCTCAAGGTACAAAACACGTTGTGAAATTGTAGTGAAATTATTTCGCTACGTGTTTTGTACCTTGAGGGTACCGCTGTTACGTACATAGAGCTCCGTCCTGCGACTGCCTGACTTGAGCCATTCTGAAGCCAAAGTTCGCGGCTGCACGACTGTAGCTTGTCAGTTGCATTCGGACCTTTGTACAGTGCACTTGTCTACAAGCAAGCTAAATGAAGCTTCTTGCCTGATGCTTGTGAGTCCTGGATTGTGCTTGGTGATTCCTGCACGCTCTTTTACAATTGTGTTTTGGTAGTCTCTTGCTTTTGCAGGGTGTTGTAGTCGGCGGGAGATCTACGATCTCGTGCAGAGAGACGGCTCCCGCAAGACACGCCCTGACTTTGTATGTGTTAATGTTATACCCTTCGCCTTTTAAATTTAATTGTTACTTACCTGTCCGTGCCACAACTTAACCTAGTATCTGGGCTTAGCTATTTAGCCGGAGTAGCTAACCCCTGCCTGGTCGGCATCCTGACAAGTCGGCTTCCTAGTGGTGAAACAATTAGCCCACTGGTTTCACTACAAAAAATTTCACCACAATTTCATAAATGTTAGTTTTATTTTTCATTATCATGGCTAACATATTGCATAATGCAATGCAGTTGTTAAAAAGGATCACTTCATAGTGTAAATTTTGTTTTTTGCTTTTATTTTGGAATCACTGTTGCAGTTTTGCTACCAGGAGTTATGCATGTAACACATTCAGGGAGACATCCACCCAAAATCATGGGAATGGTTGTAATGGTTGTTGTATTGGATCTAGATCTATGAAAATTGGCAAAGGTATGTATTTTTGAAAGTAATTAGGAGTCGTCTCTTCAACTTTTTCTACTTTTGACGTAGTTTTAGAGACAATGGGGGAAGTGCGTACTTTTCAAGAGACATCTTCTCAAAAAGTGCTTATCATAGAGCAATGATTTAGATGTCATTGGATGCGCAATAAGTTGCTGCATGACAAGTCGAAGGATTATTTTAAAATTCATGATAATTTATGTGCAACATGGGAAAAATTTTTGTTAAGAGTTACAGATTGGAAGATGTTGGTTAATTTTTACAAAATGACTAACGTTCTTTCAATAGAATGTAGTTCTATGAAAATTGACAAACATATGTATTCTTAGAAATAAATAAGGGTCATGTCCATAACTTTTTCCCATTTTTCCCTAAATTACAGAGATAATGGGCGAAAATGAGGGCGGTACATGGTTATTTTTGAAAATCTGTTTTCTCTGAGAGGTTTTATTGTAGAGCAATGATTTAAGTATCATTAGATGCGGAAAAAGCTGTTCTATCTACTGACCGTCAGATTTTTTTGAATTCGTTGTAATTTTTGGTTACACTAAAAAGTATATGGAAAAATGACTTTCAATGTTTTATTAAATTTCATAATAACTAAACCACTGTGAAATTCAAAATCATCCTCTTACTTGTCAAACAGCAACTCTTTGTACATCCAATTACACTTAAATCATTGCTCTATGATGAGTTCTTTTTGAGAAGACATCTTTTGAAAAGTATGCGCTTTACCCTTCCTTTTTTCCCCATTGTCTCCAAAATTATTTCAAATGTAGGGAAAAGTTAATGAGACGACTTTTTTTTTTGAAAATACATATGAATGCCAATTTTCATAAATCTAAATTCCATAGAAAGAACGTTACAGCCATTTCATTGATTCAGTCAATTTCAGCGTGGATGTCTCCCTTAAGTTGTTGATGAAAGTATGCCCCTAAAAATATACCAGCTGTCAATGGCAACATTAATAAATCTAGTAAGGAGACAAACTTTCAAAGCCATGGCATTGGGAGTGAGGTGTTAGTTTGTGGGTGTTAACTTTTCTCAACTTTGTTATGTTTGTTATGCAAGTGTTTTAGATGAACTTCAATTAATTCTTCTGAGCCACAGCTATAGCAAATGAAAACTAAAACATTGAAAAGCTCTTTCTCTGTCTATTTATGTTTCAGAAAACTCTAGTTGTAATTCTTTTTAATCATGAATGCTTGCTTCAGGCTCATATCATGGATTTTTATGCACACAGTGTTGCTCCTTGTCATAATTGCTTTTGTACCTGGACTGCCTCCTCATGATGGAATCCAATATGAAGAGTAAGTGTGTGTCAGCATTCATGAATCTTTGCTATTAGCTGATTACTATTTGTAACTCACTTTTACTGTGCGGGAAACTTTTTTGTCTTGTATTTTGAAGCAAGGTAATGCATATGTGTAGTGTGTTCAATAAGGAATGTTTATTTTGTGTAAACATTTATTTTGCTCCTATGTTTTTTTTACCAATACCTTTTATTGGTGTTGATTACCCCCATCTTTTTATTATGATAATTCTAGGACAAATTTGGTTACATGTAAAATGAAATTTATTTAATGTAATTGCTTCATTTATATATATGTAGGTAAATTGATGGGGAAGTTGAATTTCATCATTAATTTTTATTGAAGTAGGATCTCAAAGGTGACCCAAGCAACCATTACAAAATCTACAGTACTTGATGCAGTAATCTGTTTTGAATTTTGATTTATAGCTGTGTTAGCTTTATCTTCCTTTTTTTATTTTTTTATTCTCTCATTCTTGTGTGGGAAGAAAACATTCCATTTGACTGACCTGCTGCATGAGCATCTCTGTGCTTTATTTTGTATTCTAATATTACATTTTTATCTCGTCAATATATCATACCTATATTTGCCAATATTGCAACCTGTGGAAACCAAGGCATCTAAATTGTATGCACTTGCTGTACCTCCGTTGCCCGACCCATGCACAAGGAGCACACGAGAAGCCCCCCAGTGTCACTGAACTTTGACCCTCGGTACTGAGTTTGCAGAGTCTGGTGTCAGGAAAAAAATTAAAACTTCTTACAGAGAAAGAAGGAAATTGAAGAGAAATTTAGAGGAGAATAGAACATGAGTGGTTGATGGAAAGCTTTACACTGTAACTTCTAATCAACATGAGGACAATAAAAATCTAAAAGAGTTTTATTTACATATTTATTTGAAAGAAATGCAGCATTTATGCATGTTATTGGAATGATGTATGCCAATTCAACAGGATATCATGTATGGATTCTTACAAACAATCTAACACAAAATTTTGTGGCATAAAATGAAGTGAAAAATACAACATAATTGAAGCCAAGTAAGGATATGGTGACTTACGTCAGAAAGTATTTCCCATTAAATTATGCAATAAAAAGTTGAATTAAATGTTTGAATGAAAAGCTCTTAATAAAAGATATAAAGTTCTGAGTAAATGAAAACCATCAAGATTCACATGGTTGGAGTGCAATAAATTTCACCCCTCAGGGAGATACAACTATTGTATCTATGGGGATTAGCACTCCCAGGGGAAAATGTGATGTTTCAAGCTGAGAGTCAAGTAGGCCCTCTTTTTGTTGAAATGAAACATTTTTTTGGTTCTGTTAAGAACCATCTTTTTTTCCAGTTCACTGTTGTCCTACTACTTTCTTCTTCTTTTGTTTGTTTCCAAACCCCAGATCTAAAGGTTAGGTAGACCTTCTTTTTGTTGAAATAGAATGTATTTTTTTTTTGTTTGTTTTGTTATGGACCATTTTTCTTTGGTTTGCTGCTGTCCTGTTTTCAGCACTTGCAACTTTCATGTTGCTTCATGATTTTTTATTCTTAGCTTACTGTTATTATGCTCCTTGTACATGGATTCTATATTCCCTAAACTCCATACTGAATGGTACCTTCATCCTTTCTCTCTTAGAACATCTTTGTTGTGGTAAGGGAGGCTAAAACCAACTTATAATTAATCAAGCAATAAATTTCAATGATAGGACACAACATTCCCAGTATATTTTTCTTATTGGATCTTTGAGAGCATTGTCAACCCCAAAACAGTTCATTTCTGTAAATGGCTTAGTGCTTTGGAACTAGGAAATGTTTTTGTTGAGTGGAGAGAGGTTTACTTCAGCCACTTTTTTGTTGTTGCTGAAAGAATAGAGAAAATATTTAACATGCAAGTAATGTAATATGCCAACTAATATTTCCTCAATTTTTTTAAATTTTGATGAAAATGTTTTATTGTTCAGAACACCTCTGAGAGGAATAAAACTATTGTACCTGTGGGAATTAGCATTCCCAGGAAGAAAACGTGAGGTTCTGATGTGAGGGTGAAGTAGACTCTTTTTGTTGAAGCAGAAATGGTTTCTGGTTTGTTACCGACCTCCTTTTTCTGGTTGGCTGCAGCCTGGATCTATTGCTCTCTTCTTCTACATACTTAAATCATGTTTAATTTATTTTTCCTAGCAGTTTTTATACAGAATGTGTTCCATAAGTAATGCGACGAAATTCAAAAAATATTATTTATTAAACATCTTTGAACAGTTACCTAAAAATCTTCAAAATAGCACCTCCTGCGTCGATACATTTCTGGAGGCGGTGTTTCCAGGCCTGGAAGGCCTTCTCTGGGATGGCCTTTAGAGCGGATGTAACATGAGCCATGATGTTTTCAATCGTGTCCCAATGTTTCCTTTTCAGGACTCCTTTTAAGCGGGGAAACAAAAAAAGTCTGGGGGAGCCAGGTCAGGACTGTAGGGAGGCTGGAGAACCAATGGGATGTGGGTCCTGGCCAAAAAATCGCTAACAACAAAGGGGCTGTGGCTCGGCGCATTGTTGTGATGAAGTTTCCACGCATCCTTGATGTCACTTCAACAGCGCGCAACCCTCCTTTTCAGCCTTTTGAGCACTTAGAATTGTTTTTGTCCTCTGTAGAGTTTCTGATTTAAATTGAAGACTCAACCGTTAGTCAGATTTCAAAGAGTCATGCACGTGCGTCACATTTTTGTCAATTCAGGGGAAGTTGATAGACGTCCACTTTGGCGTTCGTCAGCGATATCCTCTTGGTCGTCCTTGAACGACTTGTGCCATAGAAGAACTTGTGATTTGGACAAGCTATCACTCTCAAAGGCCTGCTGAATTAATGGAAGCATTTTGGTAGCGGATTTTACAAGTTTAACGCAAAATTTGATAGCGTAACGTTCTAACGAATGTTTAGCTCAAAATGGGTTCACAAAAACACACGCCCTAACTCTCCGGCAGCTAGAAGCCGACTGAGAATGTGTGCGGTTTAAAGCAAACAGCCCCCTCCACCTAGCCCAGCAAGTTAGAGGGTGCTGTGGTATATAGTCGCATCTGAAAAAAATTGGTCGGATTACTTATGGAACGCATCCTGTATGTAGTGAACTATGTCTTTGAATACACCTAGTGCATAGATTCCGCGTGGCTTTAACTCCAAATTCAATGGTGCCTTCATCCTTCCTCTGTTTGGAACACCTTTGAGGTTAGAGAGAATCGAATGAACATCTAATCCAATCTACAACTAATGTTTATGAGATTTGCTCAACAAAGCGAGGGACAATTATTTAATTGGAACTTCATTAACAATTTTAATATAAATATATTTTATCAACTATTTGTTTTGGAAACATTGTTTTAAAAATTTTGTAAATCATTATTTCATAGTTTAAATCAGAGATCAGAATGCCTGAGTTGTCCTGAAGTGTGGAGGAAATTTGCATCGTGACACACGTAGCAGCTGACTCATAAATATAAAAACATGTTCTAGTTTCATTCTTCCCTATTGAAAAAAAATAGTAGCTAGTACATTATAGTGGAGCTGGTTTATTATTTGTAATCAAGGCTTCCCAATGCCACTCTCTGATAGATGATTTTCCCTAGTTGTGGGTGGATGGAGTATTCAGTTGTTTTACTACCTACTTTGCTAACTTTTAGAGCTAATTTCCTTAAACAGATTTCTTTAATTATTTTATTTAAAGGAAAGGAATTATTTGCAACTCCATTTCTGATCTAAAAATGTCTGTTTTGTTTTTAATTACTTGAATTATTTTTGTCTGTGCACAAGGTCTACATTTTTTGTTCCTGTAGCATTTTTAATTTTACATTATGTGCAGGTTAACCCCTTGTTCTCGTCGAGATGGTCCTTATGCTCCCAACAACGTGCTAGATGGGGCTGAGCGGTTGCTTGAAAATGTGGTGGTGGCTCCAGAATCGGTGGCCTACAGGGGCAGGCCTAATGAGGTCTTTGTGAGCATGCATGGAGGTTCCATAGTGAGACTTTCTGGCCCCTCCTACAAACACATCAAGGAAGTTACAAAAATTGGACCTGGATGTAGTAAGTATACCTACAGTGTTGTTCACCAAGTTTCACACTTCTTGCATTGTAAGCTAAGGCTCTGCAACATCATTCAAAGAAACTGATACAATTTTTGAAGGAATTTTAATACTGCTTGAATAATTTTATTCTGCTGTTTCATTTTTGTGCCTACTAATGTTATTGGTTTAATCGTGTGCAACTTTTCTGTTAAGTTGTTGTGTGATTGTGTTACACTGTATAAATTAGTGCTGTTATGTTTTTGCACAAAAAATATGGATATTCATTAAAAGAACCAATAATGAAATAAACGAAACTTTGCTGTAAAGAAAATGTGTTTCTGTACGTGTATTATCTACGTGGAAGTTTTCACATGACTTGTATTAAATGTAGATAGTAGTATAAAATCAGGCAAAATTGCCTCAAGAAATAATTTTGCTACTTTTGATTACAAATTATCTTCATGTTTGCTACAAAAACTAAGTTCCCTCTCACACAAAAATCTTTGGTTGAAATGTACTACAAATGGTAAAGTTCAGTGCATGAAATTTGACATGCAAGCCTTGAACGGTAACTATGGGATTTTCAGTACCTGTATTACCTTTGAATTTCATAGGAGTTGATTTCTACGGGTGGCTTCCAAACTTTCACACCAATTTTAGAAAATTTCGATTTCTCTTGAAAAATAATTTTTATACTCTGAATAATAAATATTCAGGAATCAGTTTCTGTTACTGGGGTCACATGCTACTGAAGTGAGCATTGGTATATAAGTTAAACAAGGTCGTACATTTTTATTAACTCTATTTAAAACAGCTGTACCATTGTAAGTTTGAATAACTCACCATTGCAGCTCTCAAAACTAGATATTCCAAGCTAGGCATGGCTCTGTTTAATGGCTGTACACCCATTCCTTGGTTTTATGGACCCTGTTTAGCAAATTTTGGATTCTGCAGAAAAATTCTTGAGCTACCAATTTTATTTAAAAGTCACGCGCACTACGGACAAAGTCAGTTAGTTCCAAAACTGACCGCTAGGTGGCGGGCAGTTGCCTTGACAACACTGTTTCAGCACCTGCATCTCATTACTCCCAATTTTTGCCCCTTTTTTTCTGTGCTGTGCATGATTTCTTGTACCAGTGATTACGGTAAATGTGTAGCGTTTGGTAATAATCGAATTTCGAATTTTGGGTGCCTAAACATAGTTAATGAGATGTGAATAAGCAGTTTTTCTTCTATGCACTTTCCGTCGCAAATGAGTATTTAACGATTTACAGCGGTAAAATTACTGACCCCAACTCTAGTGTTTGAAGCGGAAAGAAATTCATCCAGGGCGTTGTACTGCAACACTACAATGGACGCACTCGAATAATCAAGCGCACTTTTCCCGCGCTTGCAACAACTATGTTTCTGCATCCAGAATTCGAAATTGATTATTACCAAACGATCACGATGTTTTACCTAATATAAGATACTTAAACAACACGATTATTAGACTGTTAACGGAAGAGTCCATTTGGGGTCTTCCCCTAATGTTGTTGAGTCAATTTGGGGTCTTCCCCTTTTTTTGCGCGCTTGCAATAATACAATTGCGGTAAGTACCATACCGCTATAACTCGTAAAATAGTCATTTGCGATAAAAAGTGCATAGTAGAAAACTTGTTTATTTTGATGTAATTAACTATGTTTCCGTACTCAAAATTGGAAATTTTATTATTACCAAACGCTACACATTTACCGTGATTACTTGTACTTCATTATTTTGTTTATTTGGTCAATATTGAGTTAAGCCTTTCACGGAAATTAAAAATTCCATTCCAATGAATCACTAACGGAGCACATATAAAAACGTTTTACAAGAATGACATTCTGCTCGCTGATGCGTTATTTTCCAGATATAACAATAATTATGTTCAGATGGGAATAACATTATATGGTCGGTTGCTTAGTCGCCGCATTGTTGGGTGACGCCCACTTTTCTGGCAGGACATGTCCACTTCTTGGCGGTAAATAACAGCCTCGGTTTGGTTAAGGTGCGGTATTTTAGCCTTTTAGGTTGATTTATGTTATTTTAGGTTAGTTTATTTAACTAACCTACCATAACCTACCCTAACCTCACCCATTGTTACATTCATACCGTATTACAGCATATCTACGTGACCGTTCCTTCACTTTCATAAACGACGTGACTCTGATTGTAGCAGGTATCCATAAGAGTCACGGCCGCACGACAATAGAACCACGTGTGCACACAAAGGCAGAAAGGTTTGTACTGTGACGGAAACAGTGACGTCACCTAAGATGGCGGAAATAGTTGCCGCTCAGCTTGCGGGTGGTTTAAATATCAAAGTTAAATAAAGTTATCTAAGTTAAATAGGAGTACATCAGACAATCAATATTAAATTTAAAAAAAAATTAATTGCTGTCATTCATTTTGAAACGATAAATATTTTTTTATATTTTGATGTTTTGATTTTGATAATTTAAAAAAAAAGTTAAATGTAAATATGAAAGTTTAAATATTGCCAGACACGCAATTTTTCGCAGCGAAATTGCGATCGGTTGCCGCAAAAGTGCGAAATATGGAATATTTAGGGTATAACACAAAACAGAACCGCGTAAGTAGATGTCTTGAAAGTTGGGGCACTACTCATTTCAATGTCAGATTGGACGGTGTACTTGATTAAAAAAGTACAGTTCTTTCTCTTTTGTAATGTTATTGTTGAAATTAGCTACTCGTAGCGTAGCGTATTACCTATCTATCAGATGCTTTGGACAATCGGGACTATAGGACAAGGGTTCCCCCTTTTTGTCTTCAAAACTGAGGTATGGGTGTAGTTTAATGCACCCGTAGACCATGGATGCAAAATAGCTGAGATAAGTGCACAGTTAGGCATTGAAGCACTAATTCTAAGAAAGGAGTCTAGGTGCAAAGTTATCATTCAACAACCCTAAAAACTTCTGCCAGTACAGCATCTCACATACCTAAAATTAGTTCCACGTTTCTCATTTTGCTCTCAATAAAATCTGTGTGTGGTCGAGCAGGGTGTCTACTAGGTAGTAAAGTAGTAAAAAGTAGTAAAATTTGCCTCAAGGTAGTAAAAATTATGAAGTGGAATAATTCTCCGAAAATTTCAAGTAATGTTACATATGTATGTAGAGTATGAAGATTCTTTAAAAATTAATTTCTCCCATAATCTGAAATTTGCCTCAGTTTATGGGAAATATTCCTGTAAAGCAGGATGTAATTTTAGGATTGGAGGACACAAAATAGAAAAAAGTTTCAAAATTTTTGCGAACGACTGTAAAAATATATCACTTTTTCTTCTCACTCAGTTTGATCTGAAAGTTGTCAAGTTGTTTTATGATGGAAGGTTCATAAATTGAGCCATTTTATTAACAAATTATTAAGAGAAAACAATAAAAAATGGCTTTTGCCTTGATGCGGTAATCGAGGTTTCATAAATTGTATAAATATAAATAAAAAAGTGTAATACTAGTGACGATGTATTGTTGAAAACACTTTTATTAGTGCGCACACACATTGAAATACAAGCTTAGGAACTTGCGATATCAGGGATTAAAATAAAAAATAAAATAAGGATCTAAAAATTGTGCATTTATGACTATGAGGTCAACATTTAATGTCTTTTATTCTTACGTATCAAATATGCATTAAACGATCTCGGGGAAAAATGAAATAGCCTAGCTACATATTTTCTCAATGAAGTGGATCAAGTGACTCTGATTGAAATATGTTTGTCAAATAAAATAATTTATATTTTATTGCAAAAAACGATTTTTTTAATGTCAAACATCTTGTGAACTTATTCTTTTAAATTTTATGAATAAACATTACGCAACTAGCCAATATTTTCTAATAGGTAGTTGTACTTATCACTAAATAACTACTATATTGTTATTGGATTTTATTTTTAGTGGATACAGTTGCTCGTTTGAAATATAGCATAGTTCATAATTGTTCTATTTGTGCACTTGATACTTGAAAATTAGAGTATTTTATTCACAAACGTAATCACAGAAATAAAATTATTCTCAATTAAATGAGCAAGTCCTGAATCAAACTTATTACATTTCAATTCCTCCTAATGAATAATGTTTAATTCAAAGTCATATATTTGGCTTGTAAATTCTTGATGATCATAAACTTGATGTAACCTTCCAATTTTTATTCAAAGACAATTATTCTCACACTCCAAGTTGTTGTGGCAGGATAGAAACATTGCAATGACATCAAAGGAACTTCACAGTTCATTCATATCTAGATAGTGTTTTTTTGGACCTGAGCTTGATTGTGAGCAATATTATCTTCCTTTGAAAAGACTGGAGTTTATTCTGTTCACTTCGATGTGGGGAAATAACAATTTACTGTAACTATACATGTTTTTTTCCTGAAAAAAATAACCTCTTCGTAAAGCTGAAAGTTTTCTCTTTCTAATGACGTTAATTTATGTCCAAATACTGAAAGAATTGTGCTATGAAATTATTTTTTAATACAATGTGTAATCATTTGAACGAGAATTGAGTTCCTTTCAATTTTTTTTGGCAGTCATGGCGATTCAAGGATGTCATCATAGGAGCATGGTGATGCTCCATCTAATCATAGTTCATTCTTCTACCATACATAGCAAAGTTACATAAAATTTTTGTGATTTGTTCCGTAATATAAAATGTTAATAACCTATTTGTTACCGTTATTGATCGCAATTAGGGTGCCGATTTAGATTTTGAGGTATGATTAAAATAGTTCCCAAACTCATATTTCAGAAGTGCCATAGTGTTTTCATTCATTATGGCAGATTGTAGGCTTGTATGGATTGGGTTGGAGATTGTTGAATGCAATCAAGAGTTTTTACATTGATAGCAGAGCATGTGTGAGAGTAGGGAATGAGGTGAGTGATTGGTTTCCAGTTGTGACAGGTGTGAGACCGGGATGTATGATGTTGCTGTGGTTGTTTAATTT
>JACJUY010007613.1:28429-42694 GCA_014220935.1 Platorchestia sp. MABIK
GGGGGGGGGGGGGGGGGGGGAGGTGTCGATGGGTTCCCGCGGCCCCCCTTCACCCCCCCGAGGCTGCACTTCTGGCTGCTGTTACACTTACACTTAGACTGATTGCCAGGCTAGGCTAAACAGAAGACCATTTGTGTGACTTACCTGATTGTTTGAAGGCTTATGACAAAGTAAAAAAGTAAAATATTGGATCCAATTAAAGATGTTGAAAGATGTGTTGTACATAAGTAAATTTTGTCTTAGATTCAAACTTTTCTGTCAGATCGCACATTTCAGGGATTGTTGATAGGAGTGTGAGTTGGAGTACACTAGTTCTAATGGGGTCACTCGGGGTTCTGTTTGAATGTCCTCTTGTGTTATTGCTGCATGTTGATCCTCTCATTTCCCACTTCCCTTGTGCAGTGAAGCTGTTTTTCTGGCTTATTTCAGTAAGAATTGTCAAATTTGGTATCTTCTTTGTGTTTGGTTGACTTTCTCATAGAACCTTGTGCAGAATTATGAAAAGCATAGATTGCCGTAAAGCTGAACATGAATTAATAGGGCTTATGGGCACTCATTCATAACAGCGAGTTTCTGAATGTCGAAATTCCGCAAACTGGATTAACCGGATATGTTGGATTAAGTCATGGTAATCATTTGAGACTCTTTGAGCACTTATTTTGTGATAGAGTAGCTGTTGTTTTCTGACCTGGTGAAGTACTGGAAAGGAGTTTCTGGCTGAATGATCGGCGTGGAGTTGCCTAATCGGTTCACTTAATTGATGGGAGCAGTTAAGTTAGGGTCTTTGTTATTTTCTATGTGTTTAGAGTGTCAATCTCATACATCGTCATCTCATTGTTTGTGAGTCTGTTATAGCCAGCACGGGGGGCGCCGGCTGTTTCCCTGTTAGGTTGTCCAGTTTGGATTGTCAAGCTTCGGGAGCTGCAGAAGTGAAAAATTAACAATAGTTGTAATGTAGTATAAAGTAAAGGGATGGTTTCATGGTATTTAGATGGTATTTCACTTGACTGAAAGATTAATGTTATGAAATTTAAATACCTTCAGATACTGAATGGAAACCTAAAACTATGGGTGTAAAATCTTGGGCTTCACTTACTAGGATCCCATTGCAAAGGCAAGTATCCTCGGGTACTGTCAAACGAGAATGGTAGCGATGACCTCCAACGATCCCATACAACCATCCCATGCTCCCGGTAATTTGGTTGGAGTATTTATTCATTTTTTGTTTTAGGGTTGAACAAGAGGCTTAAATTAAATTACTTAAAAACAAGGAAAGGCAACGAAACAAAAAATAGTGCACGCAACTAGGCAATGAAATAAGCTCTCAAAGCTTTCTGGAAATGCAATCAGTCATAGTTTTAATGAATATCATTAACCAATCCTTTAGATCTTACCATTATCTCGACTTCATATATAACTATAGACTAACCAAAAAAGAAACATTTTACAACTGCTATGTTCAAGAACACTATCAGACATCTTTTGAATAGATCGTTTGAAATTCTACCTTCTCACGGAACACTCACTGTGAAGTGAAATCTCGGCGACGCTCGCAATCAATCGTACATCAACGTGGCACTTCGACATTGTAATTCATAGACTGCTCAATCTGCCAAACACAAAACACAAGTGACGGAGCACACCAGCAGTTGAATGGAGACGACCTGCCCCAAGTGAACAGCAACCACCGATTTAACATTGTAGTTGGAGGCACTATATGCTCACGACACTTACCGTAATGTGTAGTCCAACACCGCCCCCATGTATATTATGGCCGAATCGTACAGGGGATTTACATTGCGTTGTTGGGGGGGATAGGTAGGCTTCCCACCATCAACACGTGTAGCCTAGATCGACAGTGCTACTGCAAATTGGTTGTGATAGACCTATCTATGACTCCTATTTTGTCTCAAGGTGAATAAATGAGCCGACACTCCCAGGTAATGGGTTTACAATTCTCTTTACTTTGGTTATTGATACACTTTAACAACAATTACTCAGTAGACACATGAAAATAATCAGGAGCGGACAATAATTATTCCTACCTACAATAAACCCTACAAAAATGAATACCCTTAATTATAACATAATGGAAAACTATAACAGGAACAATTTAGCATGGTAGCAACCCTAAGATTCGCTTCCCACACAGCAACAATGGCCAACCCAGGGCTTGGCCTGCAGGAGCGCAAGAGCGATAGGAGCGCAAGAGCAATAGGAGCGCAAGAGCAATAGGAGCGCAAGAGCGATAGGAGCGATGAGTTACAGGTGTACAGGAGCGCCCGGAGATGCGGTAGTAAGGCCACGTCAGACGGAGTGTGGCAGGAGACGCCAGAATGCGGCGGATGCTGGGGTACAGCAGCGGCAGAGTATGCCGGAGGAAGAAGCAGGTGTTGTGGGCTGTTTCTTGGCCTCAAGGTTGGGGCTGACACGACAGAGCTTCAGGTGGCTCTGGTGTTGCCCGCTGGTCTTGGCTCCTGCTCTTGGGTTGGATGTTGATAGGAGGTCTTCCTGCCAATCCGCCACGCATAATATATAACATACAATGATGATGCAAGCATTAAAGTACAGTTTCTTGATTAACTTCACCTAACAAATAATCATTATCATTTACACCTAAATATTTCACTAAACCTATACATTCTTTTATTTTCATTGTATCCCTGCCTTTTATTCTTACCCTTGCTGGATTGCGCCGCTCTGAACAATTGCCTGTATTCTACATTGCTACACTCTGGAATTTTATGCTTTAACACTTTACATTGATAAATCTGTTCTGAAACAAAAAAATACGGGTTTATAGAACAGGCAGATTGCACCATCTCCCAAGCAAACACGGTTTGGGAGACTGGTGAATCGCCCCATTACAGCGTGCCGCAGGTCAATATCGTTGCGCGGACCGGTTTCTCTAAATGCCTATTACTTTATGTATGATAAACATGATAATACAAATTCAAGATTCGATGACTGACACTGTTTTTTTCTTCATTTTTGTTGAAATGCTATCCAAAAGAATTACAAACCTAGGCATATCTGTTACATTTCCTATCTATTAATTAACTAACTTTTCTCGCAAGCCTAACAATATCAAAACCTACGTTCAAAGCACGTGACCAGGCAACAATAAAGATATTAATGATTACATTATTACATACAGCACAGGCATACAACTTAGCTGTTAACAAGGTAGCCGTTGTGGAAGGAAGACAAATCGCAGTCTTGGCTATGCCACCTTTGGCTATAAATACTCTTAAATGTTAGGACACAGGTACTCAGGTCTATGACCCACGGCTGGGGCTCTGAGGTACACCAAAGTATTTCCACCGAGTCAGACAATAACTAATAAGTCAAGGCTCCATCAATTACATTCCTCTATTATTAATAGATCAAATCTTATGGTCAATAACTTCAGCGATGGACTCTGGGCCAGCAATCGATTCATAGGGGACCCTTCTAGATTAGTGAGTTACCCACAGGCCCCGGACGCCAGATGTGGATCGGTGGTACTCTTTGAGATGACTCGGCTTGATCAGGGCGATCGGCCACAGTCCCCAGGCTTTTATCTGACCAGGCCACTGCGTCCAGGTGACGCACGAGAGGACTGTTGTAGCTGCCGGTCAGCTGCTATACTGGCGCCTACCAGGCTGACGGCAAGCCACGCCGGTAGCGGCCCTCCGATCAGCCGACACAGCTGGACTGATTGGCGCACTGCAGTGGGAGGCCTTTCCTGGATATCAGGGTGTCATAAATTTTGATGTCCAAAAAATATGTCAGTTGCAAATTATTTTTACATCTTTAACCTATTCATACAATCAAAATTCCTACAGACAAGAACAAATTTCTTTTAATGATACACATCTACCTGTATTTACGTATAAACCTGGTCAATAGTGCTACGCCACAAACAATTCTTAATACTCATCTATCAACTTCATTTTCTATGAGCTATTTCTCAAAGTCACAAAACTATCTGACCTTATAACATTACAGAGTTTTATTTAATTTACAAGAAAGTACAATTCACATCTTATCTTCAATATATTCATACATACATGTTTCACAGCCTTTACCTATATTCATAGCAGTCCACTATTCATTATAATTTTCAACGCATGACTCGATACAATTACAAACGTATTCACCTTGAACACCACTCTAGTGGATATAAACACATTACATACTAATTATCACATGTTATCTCGATTATCACGTATCATTGCAATTACACAAATTCATTCTTACCCCTTGGAGCTTGAACTCGAAAGATGCAGCTGTGCTACGGGTCTCTCCGTTTAGAGCCTATATATAGAGATTTATGAGTTTATGGAAATTTTCTATAATTTCCTTTTTCAACCTGATTCTTAAGCGACTTATTATGAATTTATTTCTTTCTGTAAAAATTAGAACAATCATTAACTACTATGCTTTTGGTCATGCCTAGCGTATTGAAAATTTTCTCAAACACATAACATAGATATCAACTTTATATTACTTAATAGTGGTTCAGCCACTACAACATGTGCGGCTAAACGCAACTGGATCGCACCGACTCAGAGCTGTTGGAGCGTCAGGTCCCCAGTGGAATAGCTCTATTCCCAGCTGCTGAGCTCTGACGTCCCGCAACACTGGCGTTTTGTTCTTCTGTAGAATAGTGACCATGAACGTTCAGCTATACCAGTGACTGGATGATATTTGAAAGTCAAAATTACAGTTTTGCCATGAAATTAGACAAATTATTACTGAATGAATTATTGGAAAATCTATTGTGGGAATCTGATTCTTCTGATTCTCTCAGTTTTCTGATCGTTGGTGGTTACTGAGAAATTCTGCTGCTCTTGTAGCAAAGAAAGTAGCTAAGGTGAATTGAACGAGGCATCCTTCACTGGCCAACCTGGTTGAACATTTATAATGTTGACATTTTATATGATGGCTATAATAAATGTTTACCTTCTGAAAAAGGGAGAAAGAATTTGACCTTCAGCTCATCTCCTAATATGCAATACATTTATATAGTTTTCATATGAAAATATGTATTTGATAACTGCTTCTGAAAACAGTATTATTCATCATTAATGCTGGACAATTCATTAGTGAAAAAGAGAAACAAAAAAATCTTGTGACTCATTTTAAAAATATAACAAAAATTAAAATACGGACTGAACGTTTACTGCATTTGCCATCATAGGTTCATTAGAATTGAATTGAGCTCCACATTCACTGCCAAGTCTCACCCAAACCAGACGTGATGTCTGAGAAATTCCCTTATAGGCAACAATGACTAAATTAAAATAATCAAATGATTCCAAAGGCAAAAACAAAGAAATTAATGAACTCCTCGCCTTAAATTTTGTTAATGGAGTTTTAGACTTTGAACAATTGGTCCCATCAAACCTTTCTTCAGTAGGCAGGGAGAGGCCGGGCAGATGACCTTCCCGGCCTGCCCTTCCGGGCAGTGAATGTGGCGCTTAGTGCATCAGTAATCCCAAAAATGGGTCATTGTCCCAATATGTAAGAAAATGTTTTTCTGTTATTTTAATCAAATTATCAATCCAAAAAATTACAGACAAAAAATTGAAACTCATTTCACATAGGAAAAAAGTTCTGTTGAGATCTCACGTATGCTCTAGTGCCATTATTTCAGTCTGGAAAATTGAAGATTATGATGTAAAACAGCGGCATTACTTGCTAATTATGTTTTTCTTGAAGTTAACTTGACAGGAATAGTGGATGGTCTCATTTTAGGCAACACGGTAGCTTAGTGGTAGGAGTTACTGCCCTAAAACTAGTTAATTAGCCCTCGTTCATTACTTCAGACTGGGCTGACAAGTAAAATAGCTTCATCTGTATAATACAGCGAGCTAGTCCCACCACCAGAGCCCTCAACCCCGAGCTCAGTCGGCCGACGCTTGCTTGTTTTGAACGGCTCATGCGCACCAAAAAAATTGTGGCTTAGCGAGGGTTTACACGCTTGGCTTATGCCCGTTGCTGAGGGTATTGGGATTTGTTATGGAACTTTAATTACTGTAAATATGAATTAGATAAAAAAAATGAGAAGTCTTGGGCTTTTAACCTTGAATGCTTAAAAGTAAAATAGCATAATACATCCAAGACTAACGAACCTCCACAATATTTCAAAAGTTGAGTTTGTGAAATAATTTGTTTATGCAACTTAACATTATATGCACCATTAAGTCAAGTCTTAATCAAATTGTGTTCAAAATCATAGGTTGTAGAAATAAACGTATTAGTTAATCCTAAGAATTTTTTTGTGAAATTCTAAATGTTCAAATCTATCACTCCATGAACCAGGTGTTCCTAGAATGATATCCAACTTCTTCAGTTTCCATTGTGAACTTGATATTCTTTTGTTTTTTTGTAGAGGTATTGCATAAGTAATTTAAGTTTGACTTGTGGTAAAAAGTGAAATGTAGAGTGCACTAAACTTTTCTAAGCTGTTGATATGGTTGGCAGTTGTTTCACAGAAATGAAGCATTTTATTGGAGTGTCTTGTATTGATGAGTAATATTTTTCAGAGGGATTCTGGGAAGAGAGAGTTTGTGGTCGACCTCTCGGACTCCGCTTTGGTCATGATGGAAAGCTGCTGGTAGCTGATGCATACTTTGGAATCTACAGAGTGGACGTTGATACTGGTAAGGTTTCAGTGCTAAGTGTTTCTGGCCAAATTCTTCTGAAAAATATGATTTATGAGACCGATGATGAAGATCAGCATAGATTTTGAAGATTTGTATGCCGCAAGCAGAAAATGTGGGAATCGCTTTGGGATTTTCAATGTGAGTGATGGTGCAGCATCAAAATACAAAACGTGTGAATGATCAGTTTATATGACTCGTGGAGTTACAACTGTTGTTTTTAGTGGCATTATCAGTGAATATATACTACCTAGGCAATTGGCGTTTCCTTCAGGAGTGTCAATTGCATTTCTTGATTCATTTATGATGTAAGAGATCATGTGCATAAGAAGTACTGCAGTAACAACGTGGTTCGATGAGATGAGAAATTAACTGAGTCTTGTTCGATGGTAATTGGGAACGGTAGATTGCAGAGTGTCAGGATGATGTGAGATAGCGTCTGACGACCAAAAATACGACTGTATAATCTGACATGTGGGGGTGGGCGAGTAGATTGGGTATACTGATATATATATTGAAGTTTAGCCTTTTGCATAATCTCATAACAGATAAAAAAGCAAAAACTGTAACTCTCAAATAAGCCATTATTTTTAAAGAAACAACAGAATTAAAAACCGAACGTTTTGACCTCTAAGGTCATCTTCAGCATCTGAAAAAATTGTTTAATAACAAAAGTCCATTTGAAGAAAAAAAACATCTGAAAATTAAGAAGCTATTTGTAAAGGATATGAGGACTGCGTGTCATTTAAAACTGTCTTGTCTTTCATGATAAAAAGCAATTCTAGAATACGGAGATCATTTTGACTAGATGCGGTAGCAGCAATTTTAAAATCGTCTAAGCGAACGGGGAGGTCGCATTTCTCTTCGTGAGAGCGGACAGCAGAGTGAGGAGGATTTTTAGAGGCAAGTTTGTTTGATAGCTCCGTCCGGCATGCTCTGCTACACTAACACAAAGGGATCTGGTAGATTGCCCGACGTATTCAGACACACATTGTGCGCAACTGTACTTGTAAACAATGGAAGAGAGCATAGCCTTAGGGAGCTTATCTTTATAGTTGAAAATCGACTGTATTTTGTATTCATTCAGTAAGATGGCTCGGAAGTCAATGTTCACATAATGTTTTGATAATACAGAAATGAGCTCTTCCTTCAATTTTTCCGATTGGTTACCAAAAAAAGGTAAAACAAAATAAAATTGCTTTTTAGGAGCAGTAATCAACAGAGTCCTCTCATAAAATTGACCATCGAGAAACCTTCTAATTGAATGTTCGACAAGCCTGGATGGCAAGCCGTTGTTACAAAAATATTTTGTCAGAAATTCCATTTCATTATGTAAGGTGGCAAAAGTTGAACACACGCTAAAAGCTCTGTGTAGAAGAGTCCTAATGCTATTAAGTTTGAAGGGGAAACAACAAGAACTGAAAAAACTCATACCTAAGCCTGTAAATGTCTTCTTACAAAACACAGATGTTTTAAATTTTCCTTCCCTGCGCGTTATCAGACTGTCCAAGAAAGGGAGACAGCCATTTGTTTCAACCTCCATCGTAAATTTAATATTAGCATGTTTGAAATTCAGGTAATTCAAGAATAGGTTACAATGCAAACTACTGCGGAAAAGCAAAAAAGTGTCATCAATGTATCTCTTGTAAAAAACAGGTATCTTGATGGGTCTTCCTCTGGGGCCAACCTTTGCAAATATTTTTATGTGTCACTACGAGCAACAGTGGCTTGAGTCATGTCCTGAGAATTTTAGACCTGTTTTGTACAAGAGATACATTGATGACCCTTTTTTGCTTTTCCGCAGTAGTTCGCATTGTAACCTATTCTTGAATAACCTGAGTTTCAAACATGCTAATAGTAAATTTAAGGTGTTCGTTTGTAGAAATAAAATAGTTATTTTTGTTCGTTACGGTCCATCTTTTTTCAGTTCACTGTTGTTCTTCTTTCAGCAAATTCTACTTTTCTTATTCATAAAAATCATTTGCATAGGGTGGAGACTCGCTTCCTTCTTCTCTTCAGAACACCTGTATTGCAGTTATGGAGGCTGAACCTAACTCGCTGAATGTTGGTGGTTTATCGCTACCTTCTTACAGTTTTGTTACATTAATTAGAGATAATAAGGAAGAGAAGGTTGCTGCCACCAGAGACTAAAATTTAAAAATTGTTAGACTGACTTTTAAGATGTATTATTAATTAATGCTGGTGCGCAGGTGCTCACTTCGTCAAGCAATCAACAGTCGGTCGCGCTAGTCCAGCTTTCAAAGCGCGTAATCCTGTCCGTGCGAGTCGTGAGGTTAATAAGGAAACACATCAGTACAATTTAGGCATTTATTGATGGAAGATGAGGCGAATACGCCGGATGGGAGATACCACGCTCTGGGCGCCCAATGTACGGCCAAGCGAAGGTCTAATCATAAGGCCGCTGCCAGACAAACAGCAGTGGAGCAGGGCAGAGCAGAGCAGTTGCGAGCCTCTAGTAGCTGCAAGCTTGTGCTAGCAGGATAGGCGGCCAAACAAGCAGCAGTGGCTAGTCCTGAGTCCACAGCAGTTGCAATCTTTGCGCCACGAAAAGCGTGACTTAGTGATTCTGGTTACCTCAAATTTTGCTGATTAAGTAGCTGTAGAACTAGCAATATTTCAGTTAATTATGTTTATTAATATATATTGCTATGCTGTGCATTATAATGTTAGCATTACAAGTACTTGCGTACACTGTCATGTACATCTGATTTCCCTGCAATATTTCTACACATAATTTAAATGGGTTTAATACTGTTTCATTATTGCTCTAGAAAATTCCACAAGAAAAGTAATTGCATGATAACACGCTAGTTATGATTGCTGATAGAATAATCGTGCAAATAATTTACTGACAAATGACTTGAAACTTCATACATACTTGAATCTGAATTATTTTGCAGTGCTGGACGGGTAGATACATTAAGAACAAGAAACTATTCGTTCAAGCGTATAAATATACACATCTATGGATATAACAACCCAAATTTTGAATTATTAAAGTAATAAACAATTTCAAAGTATGAAAAAATCTTCTGTGTTTGGCGTGCGGCACTAAATTTCAATTTGATTGCAATTTTTTAATGTTTTCAATTTAAAAATTCATTTATTAATTTAAAATTGCATTTAAATTAGAATTCAAACATCACAGCCGTTTTTTGAAGAAACTAATAGTTTTTTAGTTGTATGCTCTCAAAGTTATTTTCACCAATGTCATACTGATAAAAGGCAAATATTTCTGCATCGGTTGTGTCCAGCGCTTTGCGATGGTTCAGAAAGAGTTGAAGATCCTTCCCCTCCACATTTGACTCTCACAAATGAGCTAATCTGTGTTTCCTCAATGTTATTTAGAGAAAAAGATTAATGTTTATAACTAAAAAACTATTAGTTTACATGTAAAAAAGGTATATTTGAAGTCAATTTAGTGCCATACGCCATACAGCAAAGACCCAATATAAAATATTTGGCATTGGTACGCTTTAAAAATGAAGGTATTGACAACGAAAATTCTGATATAGGTATAGTTTTCTAATTTATGAGGTGGAAAATTTCTTTATACGGATAAATGATTATACAAGCCCACCTACCACGAACTTCTACAACGTCTGCTATAATTGACCATTGTTCATTAACATGGCCATGATTGAAATATTATGGTTGAGATGCATCATAGATTGCAGGAATAGCTTCTACCGAGGAGATCAAAAGTTCAACATCCATCACGTACGAACTCTAGGCTGCAACTGACTGCTAGCTTCCGAACGGCGTTTTATCATCCAAGATAAAACTCCGCTAGCAACTGCTCCGGACAGCGCTGCCCTGCCCTGCTCTGTGTAACTTGTCTGGCCACCGTAATAGGAATACCACTAACATAAAACACCGCGCCAGCTCTGCTTTGCTCTGCCCTGCTCCACTGCTGTTTGTCAGACTGCGGCCTTAAGCCTGTTTAAAAGATCTATTATTACATTTGTCAATCCTCAATTTATCAATGATTGGTGATGTTGAACAATGAACCATTACAAGCATACGAACCCACGACAATAAGCCCAGAGACCAATCCGGGATAAATTCACGAATGTTGAGATCTGTAGTCTCACTGCAAGTGCTAGGGAGCTTTTTGAATTTGAATTTATCAAGTCTTATTCTCTTGCCTCCACCCTCTCTGTCTCACGCCCACATCCTAAGTGACTCGACTGCATGCTGCGTCTCTTCAAGATGTTCAAAGAGGGCAAGAAAGAAAGGGATGGGAAGGAGAGGAGCTCTGAGCGATCACTCAGGCCTGCTGGCCCAAGTAGTGACCGATATGTTTTTTTGAGCATTGCTTTATTCAATTGAAAATGGTGGAAGGGAACAAGACTTGGTTCCCTCTCAAAATATTTTACACCGGACGATAAAATAGCTATAGCATTTTGTGGAGGCCTCTGCTGCCCGGACCGAGGATGCTGAGCGAAGTTGTGGTTCATGTTTTATGACCCATGTCAAAAAGTCCAGTAATGTGTTCTGGCATTCGCTCATAAATTTATACCAAGAATAATCTTCCTCCCTGTCCATTAGAGACAAGCTAGTTCATTTCCTTGGGACTGTCTGGCAATAGAATGAAGTACATTTTATTCATTACAATTTAACATAATTTACTTAAAATTGCAAGAGAGTAGGCATTTAATCTTTTTACTTTGCTGGTGTTCCTGACTTTTATATTGGTTATTTTTTAAGAAATGCTATGTGTTAAAAAAATGTTTCATTGTTGTTTCCAATGTTTTTCTGGTTGAAAATCCGCACGATCAGGTAAAGTTTTTGATTGCTCATGTACAGGACTGAAGGAGCAGCTAGTCGATGCTGAAATTCCCATTGAGGGAAAGAGGCCGATGTTGGTCGATGACTTGGATGAGGACAGTGCAGGCAACATATTCTGGTCAGACGCGTCCACCGTCTCTCACTTGGCTGAGGCCACTCTGGAGCTATTCGCCGGCCCCACCGGCAGGTGAATGAGTCCGCTCTAATTTGGTGATGGTGATCTAGCTCCCCGATTGCCCATAAAATTGCGACTTCTAAGAGAATACATACCATTCAAAAGTTTTAAACTTATTTCACTGTAAAGGTGTTCTAATTAAATTGTAATAAGAGGGGAATTCCAACTGGTGGTAATTCATTTGATGTTGCGTATTACTTATGGAGCATGGTATTTTCAATTAAAAATGTTTACTGTTTGTAAGTATGTAGAGTGGAGTCTGCAAGTGAAAAAATGCTGGAAGCAAATAAGCGCATGAACAATTTTGTTGTTTTGCACCCATGTTCTAGTGCTTTATATTTTGTTTCTCACTTCAGGGTTTGTACTCACATATTTGTGTACGAATTCGATAAGAAACATACGTGTTTCAGAAACGATGATTTGCAGCTACCACGAGGTTTTGTTTACGACTGTTATTTCATTATTGGTGAAAGAGTGGGAGTGTTTCTACGGCAAATGTTGCCAGCTTGCGTGTGTGGGTAGGGTGTTGATTGCGTTGCATACTTCTCCCATCTGCGAATCCTTGGGCGCTTCCAATTTTCATAGTTTCATTACCAATTTTTGCCACAAGTGCAGTAAAGGGTAGAGACGCATGAATATCTCATGAGTTTTGTTTCCAGTTGCGGAGCTCCCATAATTTCCCCCTGATGGTGTATGAAGTTCGTGCCTAGACGTTTGCTATACTGTGACTGCTATATTTTATTTACTCTCATTATCCCTGGTGAAAAGTCATAGAAATAATCATTTACAATTTATCGCTCATATTTCATGATGGCATTATTTTATGTTTAGGCTAATCAAGACAGATGCATCCACTGGACACAATGTCGTGTTACTGGATAATCTTTTCTTCCCGAATGGCGTACAACTTTCACCGCAGGAGGATTTTGTGCTTGTGGCAGAGACCCCGAGATGCCGAGTAATACGGTGAGTACCGTTGGTTGTTTCTCTTTTTCAAGTAATCCCGTGACTTGCTGTACTCTTACATTTTCAAGAGGCCCACAACAGCTGAGTGAGAAGTGAAGTGGTAGAAAATTTAAATTGACCTTTGGAATAAAATAGAAAATGACAACAGAAACGAGTCTAGTGACCCATTCTCGGGTCGTTGCTATGCCCCGCACCATCAGAGGCCAATCACACGCAGACACTAACGTGTGAAATTGCGATGGGATTGCAGTTAAATTGCACAAAGAAGTGAGGTTTCCGATACTACCTATTATTTTTTCTTGTTCAATTTTTTCTCTTTAAATCAACCTGAAATTCCGGTTAAACCTTGTTTTTCAAGATCCTGGGAATTGTTATCCAGTAATAGTCCAGAGTATTTTTAATGTGTTTAGCATGCCAGCAAACAACGACATTCTCTTGGGGCTGATTCTAGATTCTAACAATTTTATACGAAAATAAATATAGAGCATGCCCTGTGGTGAAATTTGTTCTTGCGAATTTCCAGCCGTCATTCTTGGTTTGGACATTGTCCTCAGTGTCGGGAACACTTCCAGGGGTAACATCATTAAAGCCTTTGAAATATTTGTAGGCCTGTGTTCATTGTCTTCAAAATCTTCTTCGTTCATGGGAAATGTGTTCAGTCACTCACTTGTGGTGCTTGTAAAATGATGTTACTCAATATATTCTAAATTTCGATCCCCTCAGGGGGATACAACTATTGTATCTATGGGAATTAGCGCTCCCTGGGGGAAGATACGAGGGCTGGAGCTGAGAGTTAGGTAGGCCTTCTTTTTGTTGAAATAAAATATTTTTTTAATTAGATTAGGTTGCACAACACGGCAAAGCTTTAAAATGAAGGTTATAGCAAAGACAATAGACTTAAAATGCATCTCTATTAAAATTAGAACGTTTCGATCATCTAGATCATCATCAGCTAAAGTCTGAAATATAAGAAATGACAAATTTAGACCGGCAATAAAAACCATTCAGTAAGTGATGTAATAATATGTACACAAATTAAAAAAAAAATGAAATTACGTTATACCTATTTTCAATGGATAGGATGACTGCATGTCATTAAGGT
Organism: Platorchestia sp. MABIK; assembly: GCA_014220935.1. Classification (NCBI taxonomy): domain Eukaryota; kingdom Metazoa; phylum Arthropoda; class Malacostraca; order Amphipoda; family Talitridae; genus Platorchestia; species Platorchestia sp. MABIK. Next base: position 42,135 of record JACJUY010007613.1, read on the forward strand.
TGGGCTTCAATTTGCTAATAAAGAGGGATTCAAGAATGCGTAAATTAAAGCACGAACCTGCAGAACCTAATATTGAAAAATTTTCAAGTGAGATAGTTGCATTGCATTTTTCAGCAAGGATTCTAATAGCTGAATGGGACGGCCTACTTAATGGAATACCAGTCCTAAAACTCCTACCACTATGTTCAAATACCCTCGTAGAAAGCAATCGAGATGTTGAACCGACATACACAGACCCACACAGTGGGCAACAGTACTTGTATACAACAGAGGAAAGCATTGAAATGGGTAGTCTATCTTTAAAATGAAAAAATGATCCTATTTTAAAATTATTAACCCAAATAACTTAAAGGTCGACACAGGGAAAGTATTTCGCAACTAATGAGAGCAATTGTTCTTTCAACCTCTCAAACTGAACACCGAAGTAAGGAATGGAGACGAACAATTTCTTCTTCTCTACAGTTAGCACAGTAGTAATGGCGGAATACTTCTTATCTAAAAATTGCTTCACATAGTTCTGAATAAAACCTAAAGGATAACCATTTTTTACAAAAAACTGT
>JACJUY010007614.1:13288-25262 GCA_014220935.1 Platorchestia sp. MABIK
AAAAAGGAAGTTTTCAAGACATTCTGGGATGTAAGTCCGAAGTTTACAAAGCTAGAGCAATGCGGTTGGTTGCATTTGAAAGTGAAATGTGTGCTCTAAAAATCTAGCAGATTGGTTTTTTCAAAAATACTTCATGTAACACTTACCGTTGACTTTTTTCCCTAAAATGACAACTTTTACCCTAACTCTTTCAAAAAATTCATATAAATTCGGAATGAAATAAATCGAAAAAATTAGTCTGCTAGAGTTTTAGAGAACACGATTTACTTTCAAATGCAACAAACCTCATTGCTATAGCTTTGTAAACTTCGAACTTACACTCAAATAAAAAAAAATGTTTTTTTTTTAATTATAAGGAATAATTAATTTTCTATGCCCCAAATGAAAAAAACTTCATCAATAAATGTTGTTACGAATGCTGAGATCTAGTAGTTTGCAAATTTTCATAGACGTACGTCCCATAGAAAAAAAGTTTGCCGTTTTTGGATATGGTTACCTTAAACGTTTCGGAGTCCAGCTCCATCATCAGTAAGTCAAATCTGAAATTTACAATGAAAACTGTTAAAAATGCAATGTTATATTAAATGTTTCTCTATTGTATTAGTAAATGAACTAAATATAAATTTGCAAAGGGAATGCAAATTTATATTTAGTTCATATTTATATTCATATTTATATTTGCAAATTTATATTTAGTTCATTTACTTGTACAATAGAGAAACATTTAATATAACATTGCATTTTTAACAGTTTTCATTATAAATTTCAGATTTGACTTACTGATGATGGAGCTGGACTCCGAAACGTTTAAGAAAAATAGGACTACTAGCTTTTAGTTTCTTCACTTCTATAGATTAGGCGTGTAAATAAAAAAAATAAAATTAAAATGATATCACTACGTGCTGTGTTCTTCGTTTTTAAGTTCCTGATGAACATCCGTTTGAAGAAATATGAATTTCCTGTTCATTCTTCACATTTTGTGTATGGTATTATGATATGCTCGTGGTCGCTTAGAAGTATCGATTTCCTCTGAGAAGCTAATTTGAGAGATGGAATTATACTTAAGAAAAATATTAAACAAGAAACAACAAAAAAGTTACTCTTACCCTACCAGAATTAATGCCCTAAACTTAAATTTTAAGCCACGCAGAGTAATTTCATTCTCAAGAAGGGTGAACATTTGCAATGAATTGTCGCAAATCCAGCCATCGCTCGTTGCTGAAGTCCTGTGCAAGACAGCCAATACCTTGCACAATAAAGGACAAAGGCTTTCATTAATTTAACCAAGCCTAAAAGGCAATTACGCTGGCAATTTATGACAAAGCGGAGCAATGGCGGGGGTGCTTCACTTCCTTGGCGACTAATATCAGTGAACTTAATTATATCGTTCGTTTCATCTTCTTACTCGAGTCCGAAGCTACAGCAACGGTTTCGAGCAAACTATGGAGGTGGCCGCAGCCTGTTGCCACCTCAGATTCAGATTGGTCGTCTCCGTGAGTGCATCTAACGTGTGTTATGCGGGTTCTGGCCTCAACCGACCCCTGCTTCCGGGACTTAGTGTCCTTGACGGCCGGCTTAATTGGAGGCGTATTCGCCTGAATATTATCTTCGAAGATCTTCAGGTGAGCCTCCTTTCCTTTGTTACGCTTGTCATTAAAATTATCTTAAATTACAGCGTTCCCTGACCCCACTATGGGTGTTAGGTAAGTCTATGTCTTCAGTGTCCGTTAATTCGGAAAGTTAAGCCGCACGGTCGGGTGGCGGGACAGAATAACCAAGATGTTTGACTACAACTGGCTGGTAATTTTAGGTTTGTTATACATTTTTTCCCATACTAGACAGATAAAGAAATTATGTACACGAGTTGTAGTGCCTAGTAATGAAGCCTATTTTTTCCTAATGAATTATTAACTTCAGAACTTAAAACACCTTCTGCTTGTGTGACAATATTTCACCCTCACATCCAAACATGCCTCACATCCGGTCCTACATTCCTACCCAGCTGTACTAGCAGCCCACTCAACTGAAACTTGCTCCACTAACAGCATTAGTATAGTGTCCTACGACGAAGATTGACTGAGTAAGTTGCGCTCGTGTTTATTATCGCACTATTATTATGGGATTAGGTAGAACTTCTAAATCTGTTCTTAAAGATGAGTTGATAAATGATGTACAGTGCTAGCTAGCTAATTTGTTATATTATGTAGATGAACGATATTATTGTGTTGGATATAACCAACATCGTTCTGCTAAGTTTCCCGATTGATGTTCTGTCTCGCCAACCCGCTTCAGCGGCGAAAACTTCCAGAACTAACTGGCACAGGAAACATAGTGTTTAGCTGACACCCTGAACGGGGTCAGTACACGCTGCAATAACAAAAATTCATGACAAGTAGGACAATAGNAATTTGTCTTTGTCATTTTCAAACCTTATGTAATGCAATAATAGCACCTATTTGGTCACTCCCAAGTTGTTTCCTCACAGCCATTGTAGGATTTCTTAAACTACAACAGTTTTAGTAAAAATAGTCAGATTTGTGAAAACACAGTATGCGGCGGAAAACGACGACACAACCTCACTAAACCAGTGCTTGTAGTCAACTCGCGTAGTATTGCCTGAAGAAGCTAAGTGAATCCTCTCCACAAAACAATTTACCGCAAGTCTCTATCTATATTAGAACATATTTTACAGCTTTCTAAAATCTGTGAATAATACAGGTTTTATGGAGGGTGATCGGATTTTATTTGCCAGCACTGTAAATAGGAATGGAAGTGAAGGGATTAGACTAGATGTTAGTTCAAGCCACCCTAACCGCCAAAAAAGCCTTCCCAAGAGAAGAAGGAAGGCATCATTTAGTATGGAGATAAGGGAACTCGGAATCTATGCAGAAGGGGCATAGAAAAAGTAAGTTGAGAAAGAAGTTCATGAAACAAGATAAAAGTTGAAGAAGAAAGTAGTAGGTACTGAAAAACAGCACAGCAGTGAACCGAAAAAAAGATGGTCCTTAACATTACAAAAAACAATTTATTTCAACAAAAAAAATGCCTACCTAACTCTCAGCCCGGGCCCTTATATATTCTCCCCTCTGGAGTGCGAATTCCTACAGATACAATAGCTGCATCCTTCTGAGGGAAAACGCGAAGGTAAAAACACCTCGAAAACCTAAAAGAGAATATAAAAACAGGTTTAGTGAAACCAAACACTAGAATGTAGAAACGTGTGTTGCAGTTAAATTTTCACGTGGCACTCAAATGTAATCCATAGAATGTTTCATCCATGAAGACAATAGCTCGGAGAGAAAATCCTGGCATACACTTTCTATAAGCTCTGTATTGAGTTTTGAGCTCTGTTCTGGTTTCCCTTACACTATACAGAGCATGACTGAAACCAAGCTGAAGATGCTGACAACGGTTATGTTAGTTCCTATCACATTACTGAGAACTCGACTAATGCAATTATGATCGCAGCCCAAACCTTGAGCGAGTCGTTTGAGCTGCCGATGATGGCGCCGATTTCGTTGAGTTCCTTCAACATGGAGCCAAACATCTCCGTGATGCGCTTTTTCTGGTGCATCTGCGAGTCCTTGAGCGTCTGCAGCTCCGAGTTGGCTGTGTTCAGAGCAGCCTGAAGACATCAAAACCATAGTTACGATTTCTTAAATTCAATCCACGAACGCTAAACGTTATAAATACATATAATAGTTGGAATTTACCTAAACACTGATTCACAACAAAATTTCCCATATCAAGGGTTAGCCTTGATCATCTGGTACAATTGAGTGGCGTAACTTTCCCCTTTCCCACTGACGTTTTCACTTTTTGGGCAATTCACGCGACGCATAAGTAAATACTAAGGAGTTGTTCAATATCTCATAATATAGAAGCATCGAAGTACCGACTGAGCAAAGAGCCTTATGTTTAATAAGCAGTGATTAACCAGTGCAAGTGATGAACTCAAAGTAAGTAAATCTTCCGACCACTGGTAGTGCTACAGAACTGAGGAGCAGCTTTTGCATGGTGAAAGAACATGAAAATCCTCTCTTGAGCCATATGCAGAACATTTATCTGAGTTCATTATTTATCCATCATTTATTCAACATGCAATGGCAAATTCAGCCATTGCCACACCTGTTTTTGGTTGAGTTCCTCAAGAGTAGCCTCATTCTCTTTGGTCTTGCGGTCGACCTCCTCAGTCTTCTGGTCGTAGTTGACGGCGAGCTCCTCCAGCGCCTGAAGGACCTCCTTCACTTCTTCCTTGGCGCTCTCGTTCTCCTTGGCCTGACGCGCCATTTCCGCCTGCAGCGACTCGTAGTCGCGCCGCGTTGACGCGATCAGCTGAAAATTCAGGAAAATTGCAGCGTCATTAGAGTTGAGAGCAAATTGAGGAAAAATTCTGAGTGACCTAATATGTACCAAGCATATCGTAACACAGTACAAAATATGACTGCTTTAATTTTTGCTGACATAGCAGACGTTGCACCACGCACGCCACAGCCGGGCACCGCCAGCTCTGCATTAATCGGGTGCCAAAAGCAGACACATTGACAGTCAATCATGTGCCGCTTAACAAACCTACCAGATTGCAACTAACATAGAACTAACAATAATAACTAAAATATTGTCGCCAGGTCTGATTTTGCAAGCATCCAGAAGTTAAGCAATTTATTCGTTCCCATTGAAAGTTGGAACCTATACGTACAGTTGACTTACAATCGAACGATCTATACCAAGGGAAACTGTTATCAGCCCAGATTAATTTATGGATTATAACATTAGGTTTGGACTCACTTTACCACAACAAAGATGTTCAAAGAGAGGAAGGATGAAGGCACCATTTAGTATGGAGTTAAGGGAACGTGGAATCTATGCACAAAGGGTGTTCCCGCAGAGGATCCCGTGCGCATAGAAACAGTAAGATAAGAAAAAAGGTTATGAAACAAGATAAAAGTTGAAGAAGAAAGCAGAGGTGCTCAAAAACAGGACAGCAGTGAACCAAAAAAATGCTCCTTTCTTAACAAAACAAAAAAATTTATTTCAACAAAAAAAAGGCCTAACTTTCAGCTCAGGACCTCACATTTTCCCACTGTTATTAGCCCAGGTATGACAACAAATCAATCATAAAGAAGCAATGTCATAACAAACCGACCTTGACTACTTGAAAAAGTAAAAAAGTATAAAGCATGTTACATAACAGAATAACAATAGTAATAAAAGTTTGGCAAAAATGGATCTGGACAAGAGCTGTTTACCTCCTCCTGCTCGAGCATCTGCTCGTTGAGCTTCTCCACGAGCTGCGACTGGTGCTGTATCTCATCATCCTTCTCATCGAGCTGGTGGTAAATGCGCTCGCGCTCCTTTGCCCACTCCATGGCATCGCCCTCCATGATCGAGGTGGTCAAAAGAGGGGCGTTCACTGAAGCATCTGTGGGCCATCACATTGCAGCTTAATGAATGCAGTGTTGTGCCTTCGACAGCATCACCATTACTGATGCAGGCAAGGTAATAGCTACTTTAATCTGACCAGGCACTGCCACAACTAAGTTCTCATGCAGAAACAATGATGCTAATGGGTACTATCCAGTAAATATTCGCTGTGAAGTAAAAGGGGATTGTGTTCTATCTACACCATTGACTCAAATTCAGGTCTCAAAGGATTATTAAAAAAAATCAGTTAAAAAAAATTCAATTACGTATACCTAATGAAAACATTCTGCCGGAAACAGGAAAAGTGCCTCTTACATATTCATCAAAGAAAAATATCGCTCTTACAGTTTTTGAGCAAGTTAAATAATAGCGTCAAATGTAGGTAAAAGTTGTATTCCCGTGGTTCCCAGGGCCATGTTACAAAAAGAAAATAAATAAAAGTCATAAAGCTGCTCCATACAAGAAAGCAGACTGAACGTAAGCTCACTTATAGAGCTGAGAGCGTCGAGTCACAAGACAAGTTCATAGAGCAGCTGTACTGTGGCTGCCCTTCACAATCATGCAAAGCTCGTAAATTGGGGAGACTAACGCCAGACAGAATTTACTGGAAAATTATTCCTTTCTGAGACGTTTATGTGCGTTTGCCAATTTAATAGAAAAAATAACCGCAATTCACCTTTCCACGACTCGCGTAAGGGAACATGGCATCATTCTAGCGTCTGTTCTAGCATGGTGACTTCCACTGTATGGGAACTGGCAGCATCCGCGCAGGGTTAAAGTATTAAAGAAGAAATCTCGGCAGCGCTTTAGGTGGCTAAATCAGAGAAGCTCAACAACTTACCAAGTGAGGCTAAATTTGATTCAAGGTTAATCATTTCTCTCAATTCACACAAAACAATACAATTAATATTCATCAAATATTCATTGCCAGAACCTAAGTTAGTTCGATTCCATTCACAAATCAACTAATAGCTTAAAAATTATTAGTTGTAATAAAGTCACCAAGATAGGATAAGGATTCTCCTCTGAGAAGGCACTCGGTCAAGACTAAATTTCGACCGGACAGACCGGATAGCACCAAAGTGCTTCAGGTTGATATCACTTTTTACTCTGATGCAGGGACAACTCATTCAAACTTATCAACCCTTGAACTGATATGAAAAGAAAAGGAATTAAGAATAAGATAGTTAACTGCGTGCCAACTACTAGGCTTTAGCTCACATCATGCACAAAAACAGAACGTCACATGTAAGAGGAATGGACAATTAAGAAAAACACCTGAACAGAACTGACTCTGAATTTTTTTTTAGAATAGAAAAAATAAAAAAATCCTTTTCCCATTGGACATGTCTGAATTTAAAAAATAAGAAGTAGCGTAATTTTTCAAACGAAAAACTCAACCTAATTCTTCAACAGTTTAAATTCATCAACAGCTAGCGCTTGGCTGCGTTGAAGTTAACAAGGGAGAGCTATACTTCCTGCCACCAAAATGCTTCGAACAGAACAATCAAGCAACATCAAAGAAACTCGGAATAATTGGACAGAATTATTGACTGCGCTACAACATCAGGTTTGCAGATCCTAATTCGAAATTAAATCTGAAACACTCAGTGATAAGTTATCTAAATATAGATCGTAAACTGAACAAGTAGGGCACTTCACAAATTCTCGATAATAAGAAATAACTCATTGATAGAAACATACGAAGAGCAAGGCAATGAAAATGGAAGGAAGCCACAGATTACCATTGATTTCAACAATGGAGAAGTTCCTACACTTAGTTCTCACAACGTGACTCTTTCAACGCTAGCAGCCTATGCGAGTACACCAGCCACTGGTATTCACAAGGTCACAAATATGCAGTATGTTAGATCACATTGCAGAGCCATATTTAGGATAAAAAATTAGCACATGCAAAAGTTCAACATGGTACTATAACTTCCACCAGTCACCTTAAAAGTGAAGCAACGTGTGAATTAATACAAGGAACAGCACTTATGCTAGCATTTCTCAATCCCTTAATGTAGCCAGAGGGCGCACATTTATGGAGCTGAAGCTGCTGCATTAGGAATGCTACTGAATAATCGTTACATTTTCACAAATTCACACCTCATAGCTTACAAATTGCGTTGACGCATTAGGTGAACTTCTCCATACCGAAATGAAACATTTGATTTCCTCAAGATATCAATCTCTTATTGAGTAAATGCCATACAAGACGCTTTCAAAATGGCAACAAAAGTATGTATCACGTAGGGTAATGTGTTTTCCTGGTAAATAACATCGAAAAATGAGTTAATTATTCTAGTGCATAAGGTATTCTGCATACCAGAACCCATCCTTACAACCTTAATAGAATTCTGAATCATATTCACAATGCATTGAACATATCAGCACAGGGAATAATTGATTCACTCTGAGATTTATTTATTTATTCATTATTATATTAGAAAGTATTAGCCTCCCTTAAAGATGTTCCAAGAGAGGTAGGAGGAAGGCACCCTTTAGTATGGAGTTGAGGGAACGTGGAATCTTTGCATAAGGTGTAAAGACACAGTAAGCTAAGAAAGAAGTTCAGGAAACAAGAAAAAGTTGAAGAAGAAAGTAGTAGGGGCTGAAAAACAGGACAGCAGTGAACCGAAAAAAGATGGTCCGTAACAAAACCTATTCTATTTCAACAAAAAGGAAGCCTACCTAACGTTTAGCTCGGGCCCTCACCTAGTCCCCCTGGGAGTGCTAATTCCCATAGATACAATAGTTGTATCCCCCTGAGGCGTCACTCTGAGATTACCAAAGAAACAAAGTCATAGTAGGTAACAAAAAATGCTGAATATGAAGCAATGCAAATTTCCCCTCGCTTACCGACGGATGTAGAGTACGATTACAAATAGAAAGCTAATAAACAAATATTTTAAAATATTTTGCCTCAGTTGAGCATCAAGCCAGAGATATCAGAATGGAAATGCTTGACAGAGCTACCTGATGTTACACGGCTAAAAGTTCAGTTGTAAAATGAAAGATCTAAAATAGTACGTTCTGTTACACTGAAAGGGACTCGGATAAAAGACTTGGCAGGAACGCGGTTAAGTGGTAGTAAGTCCCTTGCAGACACTGCACTAGAGAGTAAAAACTGCAGAAGGAACAAAGCATCTGACAGCACGCTCGCTACAAAGCAAGAAATACCGTGCACGATATTGAACGAATACTTACTGACAGTCGACGGAGCAGTTACGTCTGCAGTACAACAAAATTACACCACATCACCAACCAGCTTCCAAAACCCCAACAACATGATCAAAAGCTTTACAGCAAAACATAACTGAAATGAGGTTGTCTACCACACGCATATGACAATTAGAACTCAGAATACATAGAAATAATGACCACAACGCCCTTCTGAGTTGTCAGTTGCAGTATTTCTAGGCCAAGTTTTTGCTCATTGTGCTTGACACTACTGAACACTCGGACGTTCACGATATCCCAAAATTCAAAGTTCTGATAGGACGTTATAAATTCAGCTTATAAGCAACCATTGATACAACACACATGGTGAAAATGTTTCGACAAAAATCTTCCGAGGCTATACAGGATGGGTCACAAAAGTGGGTCGAGATTTTCTCATTACTTTGGTGAGCATTAATCTTAGAGACCTCACCTGACTTTTATTTCGAATATTAATGCGCCTAGTTTTATCAATTTAAAGAGTCTCAGTACACATTACTTATAAGTAAATTTGTTGATACATTGTGTAAGTGGGCCGTTAGAGGCCTCAGAACCATGTATGTTTGTGACGACAAAGATAATATTTATTTGCTCCATTAGATGGATTTTTTTCTTATATTCTTTGGGTAAAACGTTATGCGCATCTCTATCTTTCACAGGAGGTAAAGTTCCAAGTGCATTAAATTAGTAACCATTTTCCCGACAGTGATCTGGCTTTCAATTCATCCAGTTAAATTATCTAGAAATTTTTGAACAGCTTCTCTAACATTTTAGTTTAACACAAAGCTCTCATTAAGAAAACATGACGTTATGCTAGTACTTGCACAGTCAAAAATTAAGCTTCCAAGAGCTGACGCTTGAACAGCCAACGTGCACTAAGAGCACAAAAAATAAAGTTTTTTTGCACAACTGTATGAAATTTTTCATGTTAACCAAATCATCTTCCGATTGATAAAATTAGACATTTTCAGTTCAAAATGAAATTAACATGTGGTCAACAGGATAAAATTCACCAAGTATTAGGTATCAAAATATCTCTTCACTTTTTCTGGCCCACACTACAGAAGAAATTTGTTCAAGTAACCAACTAGATGTAGACTGAGAAACAAAGTTTCAAATTATAAAATTAAATTAATAAAAGAGCAGCTAAATTTCAGTTGAAAATGTTCAGTCGATGACTGGCTAGCACTGAAAATACTTCAAGAAACACCAAAAATTAAAATACAAAGCCAGGGTAAAACCACGGACGGATAAAATAAGCAACTGCGTGGAGGTGATTAGGTTGTTAATTAGAAGTTTATGAAGCGCTCATTGGAGAACTTTTTCTAGCAATGCATTATGCAAAGATCTAAAGAATTTAAAATTTAATAAGTCTAATATTATTCAACTGATGAGGGAAGTAATAAATTATGATTAAAAATGGAGGCCAAATTGATGAACAAGCGTGGACACTCACTGAGCACAGAGGAGGTGGTGGAGGCATCCATATCGAGCTGCACCTGGTCTTCTGAGCTGACCTTGTCCCCTGCCCTCCACTTGCTGAGCTCCAGTTCCATCTTCTCGAGCTGAGCGCGCAGCTTGGTGACCTTCTCTTTCTCCTTCTCGTAGCGCCGCTTCCACTCCTCGGCGGTGAGCTCCTCATTGACTGTGACCACATTCTTGATGGTCTTGGCGCGCTTGCCAAAGTCCAGCGTAGACTTGGTTTCCGATTCGTTGTAAGAAGCAGGAGAGCAGCAGATGACAATGGTGGTGCGGGCGTTGCCACCCAGAGACTCCTGCAAGATGCGCGTCAACTTCGAGTCTCTGTACGGAATGTGGGACTTGTTGCCGTCCGCCAGCGCAGATATCACGTTACCCAGCGCCGACAGAGATTTGTTGATGTTCTTGGCCTCGTCCAACACCGTGCCCTCTGCGCCAGTTTTGCTCACCTGCATCATACAGCTTTAGTTAAAGAAAAACATCACCCACCAATTACTAGACTATTAGTTTAAGCCTCCCTATCCGCCACAAAGGCGATCCAAAGAGAGGAAGGAACCATTTAGTATGGAGTTAAGGGAACTCGGAATCTATGCAGAAAGGGCTTAGAAACTTGAAGTTGAGAAAGAAGATTATGAAACAAGATCAAAGTTGAAGAAGAAAGTAGTAGGTGCTGAAAAACAGGACAGTAGTGAACCGAAAAGGTGATGTCCTTAACATAACAAGAACATTTTATTTCAACAAAAATAAGGCCTACCTAACACTCAGCTCGGGCCCTCACATTTTCCCCCGGGAGTGCTAATTACCAAGATACAATAGTTGTATCCCCCTGATGGGGATCATCACCCACAATGCAACATGCTTGCTTACACGCTTATCAAATTATATCAAAGAAACATTACTTACCATGTTTAAATGTTTAAAAATATTTTCCCACAATTAAATCAAGTGAGTGTTTTTAATAAAAAACGCTACATAACGTCAAAGTAGTAGTAGTAGTAGTAGAAGGAGAAGGAGTAGTAGTAGTAGTAGTAGTAGTAGTAGTATCAACATAGATTTGCTAGCGCTTCAGTAATTCGTACTATATCGCACCGTAGGTCTCCCAGTTCAAAAATACAAACTTCACATCACCTCAGCAAAAAGATTCCATATAATCGTTGTTCAATGCTTGTCACAATTACCATTACGGAAACACAGCAACAGCCATCACAAAAGCAGTTCCAATTGCCCCCCACACCATTGCCATAGTCATCATGTAAGAGTCCCAGCTGATCTTTGAAAGATAATCCACAGAGCCATGCAAAATCCATTAGCACAGGGCAGCCAAAACCCCGTAGGGGATTTCAGACATAACGTCACAGCTTGGCTGCATCACTGAAGTGGCAATGAAAATCCAATTATTCATAAAATGATGTACTGAAGGCTCAAATACACGATACTTTACTACCTTGAAGTAAGGACCACTCTGCTAACTACTAACCTCTCGACACAGGCCAGCATCTTGAAGGAAACTTTGTTCACAGGAAAAAGCTCCATGCTCTCATCAAGCATGCTCTCTCTACATCCACGTGACAATGCCTGAACAACATTAAAATTGCCCTCTAGCTTTAGGCATTTCAACTCGTGGACTGCTGCATCGAGGCGCAATTTAAAATATTTAGAAACATTTTAAGCAAAGCACATTTGCTGCAGAGCATATTTGAAGCAGAGCACATTTGAAGCAGAGCACATTTGAAGCAGAGCACATTTGAAGCAGAGCACATTTGAAGCAGAGCACATTTGAAGCAGAGCACATTTGAAGTAGAGCACATTCGAAGCAGAGCACATTTGAAGCAGAGCACATTAGATGCAG